>JAPKID020007376.1:0-10292 GCA_026931265.2 Tropidonophis doriae | reverse complement strand
CTTCAGGAGTCAAAAAATGCTGCATTTAGTGTACAAGATGCACCCAGATTTTCAGCCTCTTTTTAGAGGAAAAAAAGTGCATCTTATACTCTGAAAAATATGGTCAATGGGAATTATGAAAACTTTTATATTAGCATGAGCCAAACAAGGGGATGGTGATAGTTAATAATGAATGAATGCTCAAAATTAGTATTAAAAAACAAGACCTTTTTGAGCACTAAGGTCTGCTTTTTTCATTGCTGATAAAATTGAAAATCCATAAATATGTTACCTTCTTCTGTGTTCCATGAAGCCATTGGAAGCAGGGAGAAACAAGAAAGAATATTTGTGACTAAATAAATTTGGCTGCCTGTTATTTATAAGACATATCACGGAACCTAAAATCTGGGGAGAAGGAGACTCCTGAGCAAGGAGCATCTTGGTACCCCAAATCTGAGGACTTCGGAAGGGTAGTAATTTTCATTCCACTCTTAAAGCTGGAGCAAACGTCTCCAGCATTGCATGTGAGGGAACATAGGCATCTTTCCTGAGGGGATGGTTGCATAAGTAGGTTGTTGCTGTTGTTTTTTTTTATACATAAACATATTTTAAAGTTTTGGTTAAGGGGCACTCAAATAGCAAACCACAGGACAGGCACTCAGATCAGCCAGTAAGCATGCAGGATGTAGACCACCACAAAACGCACGTGGTTAGCATGTCGGGGTTTTTTATGTTGTCTTGTCTGCAGTCCTCTGCAGCCTCCAATTACCTTTTGCAGCATATGGATTGGTGAATATTGCCAGTTATATACAACTCTAAATGGGACTTAACTCAGGGTTGTTGTGGGAGGGAGAGGAGGGCGACTTTATATGCGACTTTGAGCTCCTGAATGGAAGGCAGGACATAAATCTAACAAACAAATAGGTAATTCTGTAGAATTCCATAACATTTTTATAGGATTAAAAGCTACAGATACATAAAAAGGATATTCTATAGACTAATATTTTTCAAACTTGGCAACTTGAAGATGTATGTAAAACAATGTTGAGACTTAAGGAAAAGTGCAGAGAAGAGCAACAAAAGGGACTGGAGGCTAAAACATATAAAGCATGGTTACTGGAATTGGGTATGTCTAGTTCAGTGGTCAGTTGCAAGCGGTAGGCCCTGGTGCGGGCATACCAGAGCCTGCCTGGAGCACCTGATACTGTTCCAGTACAGTGCGCTGGAGGGCCCACTCACCTACCCTCTCTCCTTATCTGTGTTTTAAGTTTTTGGCGCTTCCGCGCAAATGCATGGTGCATACAGCAACTGCGTGACACTTCACCAAGCAGCTGGAGCATCGCGGAAGCTTGCGGAAGCGTCATGCATGCGCCCAGCTCACCCATGTGGGTAATGCCAGGCCCATTCCAACCAGCATATACTGGTTGGAATGGGATCCAGGACCAGCCACTAGTCTAGTTTAATGAAAAAATAAATTGGGGGGAGATAGGAGGTGATGGCAATGTTCCAATATCTCAGGGACTTCCACAAAGAAGAGGGAGCCAAGCTATTCTCCAAAGCATCTGAAAGTTGGACAAGAAGCTAATGGAAACTAATCAAGGAGAGAAGCAACCTAGAACTAAGAAGAAATTTCCTGAGGTTTAGAACAATCAAACAGCTTCATTGCAGAAGTTGTGGGAAGTCCATCATTGGAGGTTTTTAAGAAGAGATCGGACAATCATTTATTTGAAATGGTATTGGATTTCCTTCCTGGGAAGGGGTTTGGACTAGAAGACCTCCAAGGTCCCTTCCAACTCTGTTGTTATGTTAAGCATGCTACTGGAAGTTGAAGTCCACACATCTTAAAGTTGCCAAGCTTGAAAAACACCGCTCCAGATAACAGAAGCCATTCAGATCTGGTTGTTCCAGAAGGCCTTTGATGTACATGAAGATGCTTCCTATGGTGGGCTTCTATTTTTTTGATGACCAGTCTTCAGATTATTACTCCTCCATTGCACTTCAATATAGTTCCTTTTTAAATTTTAAACTTTGTTAGAGTGCAAATCTCTTAACTGAAGTAATATCCTATAATAAGCAAGTCAGTAAGGAAATAAATCTTTGGTACAGGCACAACAGTTTTCCATATCTGCTGCCTGACCTGTTCCATCCCTCCAATCATCATAGTTGTTGACCATATCAGAGATTACAGTGGTGGGATTCAATTGTTTTTACTCCTGCTTCTGTGGGCATGGCTTGGTGGACATGACTTAATGGACATGGCAGGGGAAAGATACTTAAAATCTCCATTTTCTCCCAATCAGCTGGAATTCTGGAGGCAGAGAATAGATGGGGGAGGGACCAGTCAGAGGTGATATTTACTGGTTCTCTCAGCCACTCAAAATATCCATTACTGGTTCTCCAGAACTGGTCAGAATTTGCTGAATATCACTTTTGGTTGCAAAGGTTGATCCAGATTATCAATTACAAAACCCAGCGTTGTTGCAAGCAACAGCAAACTTAAATTCACCTATGTAAAATAGACAGCCTGTTTGGTGAGTGTTTAGCTGGAGATCAATTAAGCCAAAATTGAAGACAATTAATACTCCTCTTATTCCTGCCTCCCCGCTGCCCAGGATTCTTGCTAGGATGGCTGACTTGGATTTCCTGAGTTAATGAAAGGTTATCTATCTGAATCCGATACCACTCAAACATAATTTAACACATTTGTGGCTGCTTTAAAGAACCATATTTTGATGCTTTAGCCCTTGTACATGGAAGCAACTACCCCTTAATTAATGTACCCTGAAAGCTGAATTATTCCTCACAACTATTCTCGACAGCACTGTAAAGCAATAGCAATAGCACTTAGACTTAGATACCGCTCTATAGTGCTTTTACAGAGTCAACAGATTGCCCCCAGCAATCTGGGGTCTCATTTTACCCACCTCGGAAGGATAGAAGGCTGAGTCAACCTTGAGCCAGTGAGATTTGAACTGCAGCTAGCAGTCAGCTGAAGTAGCCTCCAGTACTGCACTCAACCACTGTGCCACCTTGGCTCTCTAAAGAAGCCCCTGGGTCTGCATTCATGGGTATCTGCATAGTTAAAAGTCCTGATTCTATAAACCTGAGTTGAATACTAAATATTAGAAATGTGAGAAATATTCTATGCACAAAATAGGTGTCCTGTAGCTAAACCAGAGGTTTAGTCCATAACTAAAATGGAATGGAGAGAATGTATTCTATAACAATGCTGAAAGAGGCAGGGGAGGAAGGGAATGAGAAGATAGACACAGAATGAGCCAGTGCTGGAACATTAACAGAGGTGATTGAAGGGAAGACCAAACCCAGAATAAAGCCAGATGGGTCTACTCATAACTAGTGAAAATAAAATGACGGAGAAGAGGGATGGCACACTCATCCACTCTGGATTCTTTCTGATTTTTATTATGATCCAAAGCCAGAATAATCAAAATATCCTATGGGTGTTTTTTTGTTTTTGTTTCTGCTGAATTTTAACAAATCTGAAAAGTTCTAACAGAACTTGTAGAATAGGACAGTCTGCTTTGGACTTGGAATAAAATCTCTTATCTCATTTCATGGACATTTCTACTAGATATCTATATAAATAAAAATTTAAAATAGGTTGTGCAAAATCGCTAATCTACTGCACCGATCGCCACCAAATTTTCACACAATGTTGCTAAGAAAGGGAGTAACAATCATACAGATTGTGTTGCTGGCACACCTCTGCCATGTGCAAGCAGCACAAATGTAAAAGTACCTCACTTCTCAGTTATTTTTCTCCCTTAAGCTCCTCCCACCCGGCTGCTTCTTATGATGAGTCACGCACAGGCCCCTCACATTTCCAACGGTTGTTTCCTCAGCAACCAAATAAGCCTCCAACGTTCCCTCACACATAGAGAGGGGGGGGGGAAATACAGTAGGTAGGTAGGTAGGTGGAGAGAGGAAGAAATACAGTAGGTAAATAGGTTGGGGGTTATACGGTGGTTGTGTGTACATGTTTGTGTCTGCAGGTGCAAATCTACACAGATTGGTTGGCCATTTAACCAGACTGGGCCACAGCAATGCGTGGCTGGTTACAACTAGTTATGACATAGAAAATAAAAGAGAATATTTGTGTAGCTCAGGTTTGAACTGAGGGGGTCTTTGGTGCTCTCTGAGCTTGGTTGTTTTCCTGCAGAAGCTGCCTTAGCAATGAAATGGGTGGAATACAAATTTAATAATAAAATAATTTTAAAAATCCATTTAATTCCCAACCACGGTTCCCCTGCTTCCCAGGTCTAGTGGCAATTTGCAGCTGGTTAGTTTAGTTTAGTTTAGTTTAGTTTATTACATTTATATCCCCCCCCCTCTCCACAAGGGACTCGGGGCGGTGCACAAGGAAGTATTAAAAAAAATATACAAAAATACAAGTACAAAGATTAAAAGCAAATTAAACGTAACCCTTGCGCTAAAATCCAAATTTAAAATCAACCAATTTGTTAAGAATTCTGAAGGCAGCAGTATTAGATTAGGCCAGGCCGGCCTGAATAAATAGGTAGGTCTTAAGATGTTGGCGGAACAGGCGGAGGTCAGAGATAACATGTATATCGGGGGGAAGGTCGTTCCAGAGGGCGGGGCCCCCCACAGAGAAGGCCCTCCCCCTAGGTGTCGCCAGCCGACATTGGAAGATATTGATTGGCTGCCGTAAAGGATGGTGGTGAGGACAAAAAAAGTGTAAGGAATGGGAAAAGCATTGAAAAGGCTTCATTCAAAACTTTACTAGGCCAAGCTAGATACACCCTTGGAATATAATTTCTTCATCCCTATAGTAATGTGAGCTTTTCATATTCCTCTTTCATATTCTCACTTTTCATCTAAAGTGGACAACTGAAAGCCTCCATGGTGTCAACACCAGCCACTTACAGTATAGTCACATTTTCTGTGTGTACATACACTTACCCATCTTAATCTGATGAAGGGTTCTGAAGAACTGGGAATCTTATACATTATGCTTATATAAAGGCCAGTTCTCAGAAACTTTCATGATCAATGTCACTTGTTCAGCTACCTCCCTCAGGTGAGATGAAGATGCCTATCTAAAAAGCCATGTGTTGTTTAACTTTTCCAGCAGACCTCTTCTTTATAAAGCTGTCTACAGAGTAGGTGAAATCATCAACAATGTGTTAATTCTTCGGCTCTGTAGGGGAAACACCACATTGTCAGTATGGGCAAAGCCAAACAGTAGAAGGATAGCCTGCTGTCTATACTATTTCCTATGATGCTGTGGATGATCTTTTATGAGGAACTAAAAGCCTGTGCAAAGATTTCTCCTGTTGAGTATTATGCATTTTTAATGCTGTTGATTTATGAATGAGTGAATTCATCTTTCTATACCCACATAGAGTGAGAAGCCAAATGAATAACACTATGCAAGCATCTAAGGGTTATGTGATGGCCATTTATGACTTTCCCAAGAGGCTTCCAACAAACAAAGCCAATGGGAAAGCAGGATTTGCTTAACAACTGTATGATTCGTTTAACAACCACAATGATTTGCCTAATGACCGTGACAAAAATATTGTAAAGTCAGGTGTGTCTCACTTAATGATGTTCACATACTTAGTAAAAGATGTTTTGATCCCAATTGTGGCCATAAATCAATGACTACCTGTACTGGAGAAGGGAAGACTTTGTAGCCAATATACTTTATGTGCAGAGCAAAACTGCCTGAACCTCAATATATATGCCAACCTGTATTACTTATTATTATTACACTTTATTCATTAAACATGAAACTCATTCAACTGAACATTCAAAAATGTATCACAAATACCATTGACTGGTGGTAATGGTTGATACAGGTTGCTGCCAGCATCCTAGGTATCAACCAAATACCATCGCCACCTCCTCCTCCTCGTCCTCCTCCTCCTCCTCCTCCTCCTCATTATTATTATTATTATTATTATTATTATTATTATTATTATTATTATTATTATTATTATTATGGCTTATTGCACAGTCAGCAAGATGTATAGATTTGATATAGTACTTTATCTAACTGCTGAGTGGATAATAAGAACTTGGAATAAACAATACCATTGCTTGGTAGTATTAAAGTATTGTTGGAGGATGTAAGCCGTTCCAAGTAAAGCTGCCTTTTGCAACTGACTGATGGTGATTCTGTCAATACTGATGGTATTTAAGTGGTGGTCCAGATGTTTTTACACCCAAGGCAATGTTTTTACCTAAAGAGTAGAACCCCATATCTTTTAATTATTCTCCAAGTATTCAATTAATCTAGCAGTTTCTACCTGAGCTCCATATCTAACTAGTTCTCATGAATCACCATAGTAAAATATCTACATATGAGGCTATAGTAGGCATGTCATGTTTTTTAATGTCAGAAAATTATCTTGGACCTTTCTTTGTGTGTGTGTGTTGAGAGGGTGCAATTCAACCCAAAGGGTCAACTACCATGCATCTGGACAGATACACTATTTATTGTATGACTGCATTCTATTTCTCTTTTTTGAACTGAATTTCAGGGCATTAGTTATTATAATTTAAGTAAACACTGATTCAGACAATTATTCTGTTTCTCCTGGATCTGGTGAAAAGGTGTGATAGAGATTGTGAGAGACACAGTAGGTTGCTGGTGCTCATTTTAGATTTTTGAATAGTAATAGCACTTAGACTTATATACTGCTTCATAGTGCTTTTACAGCCCTCTCTAAGCAGTTTACAGAATCAGCCTATTTTCCCCCAACAATCTGGGTCCCCATTTTACCCACTTCAGAAGGATGGAAGGCTGAGTCAACCTTGAGCCGAATGATCTCACTCACTCATATTCTTATAAATATTACACAGTAATTAAAATTGAGTTTTGTGTAATGCCATAGTATATAAACACCTTGAGGTCAAATAGAAATCCCCTATAATTACTTTGGGAGATGTTTAACCAGGCATGAATAGCACTTGTAAATCATCTCCAAAAGAACTGATGGTCTATGATATTGAAAGCTGTTGAAAGTGCCAGGATAATCAGTAGGATTGCACTTCCTTGCCTTGCTCCTGCCAAGATCATCAACAAAGTTAGTTTTAAGTGCAAAAACCAGCCCAAAAAATCAACTGAAATGCAAGAGTATCTGGCTCTAATCAGCCACCAGATGCTTTAGTATCTTGTCCATGAGAGGGAAGTTGGCCACTGGCCTAGAATTACTTAGATCTTCTGGTCCAGTGCTGTTTTTTTAGGAGTAGCCTCCAATCAAATCTAAATTTTAAACTTTAAACAACTTTGATTAAGTGTGTATAGAGAGTGGTAAATTGTCAATTCTTTCAGTACCTTTTTAATGTTAAAATCTGAACAGGAATATGTTAGGACGTTACGGATTCAGCCACAGGAGGGCAGCAAGAGACTTCTGACTCAGGTTGATCAATAATTTATCTTCACTGATCAAAAAAATTCAATGGAAAAGGAAATACAAGAGATTGTGTGTCTGTGATTTTATATTAACATTAAAATGAATATTATGTACCTGTGTAATTAAGTACAAGTGAATGTACTAATTTCAATTTGCTTCATTTTTTTTGTTCACCAATGTATTAGTTCAGGAATGTTTTTTTTTAAAATCAAATAATAATATGTATATTTTGGTTTTAATATAGCAGCCTATTTTTTTCTGCCAATGATTGTCATAATTATAATTGATTTTAGTATGGTATTTTAAGGCATTTTTTTCTTAAATATGCATTATTATGTTTAAAAAAGTAGCACAGGGAATAATGCTGAAATGCAAACATAATCAGTACAGTTTTAATATTTCTAAGAATACCTGCAGTTTTGTCAAAATACCTGTGTGTATTTTAGTTGTAAACTTCATTATAATATTTAGAATGTTTCAGTTTGTGGATGAATGTAGGAAAAAAACATGTTATGGAAAAGTTCACAATAACATCAAAATGAATCTCTGTCTCATTATTAGACATGCTACTTTTTGCATTTTGCTATCCACATTCCTGGCTTGCAAAATTAAGCCTCAACATACCTCAAGAAACAACTCTCTTTATTGGCTTTAAAGATGTGGCCATTTGAAGATGTGTGAACTTCAATTTCAGAATTCCCCAGGCAGCATTCTGAAGAGGTGGAGAAACAGTGTCCTAGATTGTCATCAAAGGTATTGAAGACATTTGGAAAAAGATTGATAGCAATTTTATAGGCTCTCAAAACCTGTGATTTAGTTTTTTTAAAAAAATTGTCAGTATATCCTCCGATAAAGAATTTCAAATTTACCTAACATTTGTTCTTATTTTACTCTGGATATGTTTTTGCTTGTCTACTTGTTTTGTTTTTAAGATAATCTGCGCTCTCTCTCTTTCTCTCCTTCTCTTTCTCTCCCTGTGTGTGTGTGTTTAGTTAATTCATTTTTTATGCAACCCACCCCACTAATTTCTCTTGAAACTTGGTAAAGGTAACTGTTGGTTTATGTCTGCTTGCAATCTGCTATGACTACAAGGCAGTGTTTAAGCCATTGTAATCGACAGCTTCTCAGTGCAAGAGCATTTGGTTTACATTGTAATTGGTCTCTTTCCTACAGAGAATTGATACTGGTTGCAATCCAAAGGAGCTATTTATATAAAGAAATAGTCTGCACAATTGGGGCTTTCTTTGCAAATTTCCATTACATCAGCAGTAAGCAAGTCAAACGGCTTTTTTAGATTATGGCCACTGTCTGCTTCTGTAGTCAGAAAAGACCATTGATTATAGTAATGTAGGAATTAATGTCAGATTATTTGTTTGAATGAATGCATGAAATGGCTTTACATTTGTGGTCCAGTGTTTTTTAACTGAAGTATCTTAGGTAAGATAACATGTGGTCTCTCCTTTTTCAGAATTTTCTGGACCAGGTTCAGTCTCTCTAAACCAGTGTGTCTCAAACAGTGCTGGCTGGGGGATTCTGGGAGTTGAAGTCCACAGGACTTAAGGTCGCCAAGGTTGAGAAACACTGGTCTAAACCAATCCGACTGGATTTGGTAAGTCCATCATACAGTGTGTGTATTCTTCTAAAGGCTTTCCACTTAGAATATGTTTTGATGCTAAATAAAGCCAATTCTCTGAAACATATTAAAACTATATAGGTTGAACCACATCTGTGATACACTAAACTTAACTGCCTCCTTGAGAAATCTCAATTCTATAGAAAGTAGGGCAGTTTTCACACACATCCCACACAAATTTCTAAGCCAATAATATTTTGTTGCTTTTGGCTCACACTATTCAGGTCTCTATTTTCTCTTTACTAATGGGAAAATAACAGTTTTATATACCTGAAAGGTGGATTGGAATATTTGACCAAAAGTTAATGTCTTTAAGAAATTTTTGAACTTCCTTTCATCTGCCAAAACTTCAATGAGCAAATTAACAGGCTAGAGTTGACAGTCCCCACATCTTAGAATACATATTGCTTTGCATGTAAGAGTGGCAGCGAACATTTTTTAATGCTGAAAATACAAAAATAAAAGGAAACAAGTCAATTATTGTTATCAATTGTTTACTGTGATTGGGGAAGGGCAGAATTGAGGTATAGGAAATAAAACTAGAGTGGTCTCTTTAAAAGTTAAAAAAAGTTTGACTGTCCATTGGGGAATGTAGTATCTTTTTAAAAAAACATTATTTTCCCCCTGTTGCACTGATTTAATATAAGCCTATTTTTGGACTGTAGACATTCAGCTAGATATCCTCGCTTTAGAGTTTTCTGATTATCTCACTTCAGAGTTTGCATTTTACATTTTTTCCATGGAAATATATTTTTAAATTCACTTTATGTGTATGTTTGTCTTTCTAGTTTTACGCAGTTCACATTCACCTTCCTTTTCCTCTTCACCATAGGCCTGGGAGCAGCTGAAGAGGAAAAAAAAGAGTAGCCAAACTCAGCTTCACTCATGGTTGGTGAGCTGAGCTGAGATTTCAACCTAGCTCTGCTCCACTTAAATCTAGTCATTTGGAAGAGCTTTTCCTAACCTGTTTGTTTTCCAGCACAATAATGATAAACACAGCCTCAATACTTCTTGCTGGCCTTCTCTGACTAGACATTTGGCCAATTTATATTTCAAATACTTTCTGCACCCTCTGGAGGCATCAAGAACTGGTGAATGATGAACCAGGTAAAGTTGTCATTGCCCTCTGCCTGTTATTGCTTAATTTTTATTGCCAAGAAAATAAAATGTTTGTTATTTAATTTCTGTCAAGTCCCCATATCATATAAACCAGAGGTCTCCAACCTTTGCAACTTTAAGTCTGAAGGACTTCAGCTTTGCTGGCTGGAGAAGTCTGG
>JAPKID020007375.1:0-10293 GCA_026931265.2 Tropidonophis doriae | reverse complement strand
TTCATACTCATGTTTATTTTTATACCTATTATCTTGTAAACTATTGACAAATCAAATTAATAAAATAAAATAAAATGTAGCGTTCTAATTAGATATCAGCAAACTAGAGAACACAATAGTACGTATCATGCAAAATGCATAAATCATTTATACATTCAATTGAAACCATTTTTTAATGATATATGTTGCTTTCCTAAACATCTGTATAGAAGGTCAGGGCTAATGTGGACCCCCCCCCTCTCCAAAAAGACTATTTTGTACACCAGCAATATTATTACAGCGCTCCTAGATACAAGTATATAGAAGGTCTTGGCCCAATTAGCCTTTTAAAAGTTAAGGTCAACATCTTGAATATAAGAGTTAAGAAAGCCAATGTCTACCCTCCAATTTTTTCAAAAATAATACTAATACCTGTACTCATCCTGGGTAAACCGTGGAATTACTGAGGGCTGCAATACGGAAATTTCTACAGTGGTTGTATTAAACTTCACTGGATCTCCATCATCATAGGCAATGACCACAAGCTGTTAAGCACACAAACACAATAACTGAACATATGTTTCTCAATTCAATATTTTTAGAGATTGAGGGTTTATTTTATTAATTATACCATAAAAAAGCAACAAACATTGCTATAAAATGTGCAACATACATCGCAAAAGCCAACGCATTAAAAAAAAAAATCCTCCAAGCTTCTTTTTTGTGCTACTCAGAAATGCAATTCTAGCTATAAAACTCACTTCTGTAAATATTTTCAACCCACACATTTTAACAGTGTATTTTCTTAGGGATAAACAAATAGAAAAAAAAAATCACTGTTAGAGATGTGTAGGTGTCTCTTGAGACATTTCCTTACTCCCATTGGATTTTTCTTTTTTCTTTTTTTGGTTCTCTCAAAATTGTTTAGATATTTCATTTCAGCATAATTTGAAGATCTGAAAGATCAGGTTAGGGTTAGATTGTCACAGAGAAAATCTATCTAAGAGGTTGCTATGAACTGGAAACAACTTGATGACATATAATCAGTCGTAATATAAACGTCAATAAAATTTTGCTGCATGTAATAACAATAGCACTTAGGCTTATATATCTCTTCATAATGCTTTACAGCGCTCTCTAAGCTGTTTACAGAGTCACCATATTGCCTCTTTTTTACCGACATCAGGCTGAGTCAACTTTGAGCTGGTCAGGATCAAAGGAATCAAATTTCAGCCAGTGAGCAGAGTTAGCCTACAATACTGCACTCTAAACACTATGGTACCACAGTTCTTAATAATACCAGGAGGTTTATTCCACACTTTTGTTTTTACAACATAAGCATTTTGGTGAAGATTAATTCTCTCATTACAATGCTCCCGATTAGGCACATTTCTAAGGCTAATTTCAATTTTCTGGCAGAAGTATCCCTTGAAAGGAACCCCAGTTACACTAGAATTCTAACAAAATATTACAGAAAGGGAAAGGACTTTAATTTACTGATGATATCTCCATTTAACGACATACATTTTGAGCTCATTGTGGTTGGAGGTTGAGGACTACCTGTACTTAGTGACAGCAAATCTACTCCAAATTATTGTTGGGACTTGAGGGATGCCTGTATTGTTTATATTAACAATAAAATAGAATAAAACTTCTGTGAAACCCGGAGAAGTATTCATCTCAAAGCATTATTATTTAAATGTTAATTTAATTTCTGGTTAAGTTCCTGCACTTGATTTGTATATCAACATGCATCAAAGATTGAATATGAATATTATTGTACAGAGCAAAGTCTGTGTAGAACATTCGAGAGGTATTATTATGCAACATATTAAAATGGCATTCACTAATCTGCCATTGAAGTTATAATTCAAAACATAGCAGAAAAACTTCAGGAACACTGTCTTAAACATATTGGAATATAAAGGCCTATGATTACCTTAAACAATGTACTAGGTTCTTCGTTAAGATTCACTCTGGTTACTACGTGTCCAGATTCTTCTTCAACATCAAAGATACTTGCACTATATGGGAACCGGACAACATCTACTTTATATCGTACATGACTTGCTGGTGTACCCTTTGAAAAAAAATATGATATGGTTAAAATATTTCTGTAGTCAAGTACCCAGAATACAACCTTGGGTTCACTTAGAGAGAAAAGGCAAATCAATTATTTCTTCATTTCTTGCTCATTGCCAAAACAATGTGTTAAACTTAAACTAAACCTGACGCACCACACCCCTCATACATGCACATGTAACTCCCCTGTGCTCCCTTCCCCCCTGTGCATGTACCCTGGCCCCCTGTGCCCTGTTTTGGCTTCCAGGTTGGTGCAAGAAACCTTCCATGCCCAAAGCGGGGTGCAGGAGGCTGCCCACAGGCCCCATTTTGGGCCTGGAAGGCATCCTGCACCAGCCTGGAAGACAAAATGGGGCATGGGGGCACTGCATGAGACTCCAAAATGCAATGTGAGTGCCCCCATGTATGCACCCTGCCCCACCCCCATGCATGCATGTGTGCATCCCCACATACACCCCAGTCCCTGCGCATGCATGGCAGAGACCCAAAGACCTGCTGGCCAGTGGGAGGCACATGCACATGCATGGTGGAGCTGGACTAGGGCGGTGGCTGACATGCCCGCAGAGAGGTCTCTATGTGCCATCTGTGGCAGGCATGCCATCACGATTATAGGGTCTCCTGCTTTGGGGGGGGTGCTTGCAAGGTCCTTTCCAACTCCGTTAATCTGATCACCAACTATATTTCCAAGGCAGAAGATCTGTAGAAAATTATATTTATAAAAGAATGCAACAGTGCAATTTTGCTAATAAACTGGATTTTGCTGTCATCATTATTCCTTTATGTTGCCTTAAGTGGTTTAAAAAAAAACCACACACATTGTTTTTGTTGTAAACAATTTAGCACATTAATTCAGTAAAAAAGACTTATACCCCTATGGTAAAGAAACACTTAGGATAAGCAATAATTTGTTCATCAGATTGCATATCCATTCGAAAATAATTGCTATGAAAAATAAGTATAATAAAACAATGGGACCTTTGGCACTTTTAAATAACAGTGTTTTACTGAAGTTATTAATTTATTGTCATATTTCCATGTTGATGTAAATGGGATCTGATGCAGAAAATGATATTTTCAAAAGCGTTATTAGTTAGATTTATAATCTGTCTTTTTCTAGGAACTCATCTCACTGAAAATGAATTGTTTTACTTTGAAACATTTGGCTCATCTAGATCCACTCACTGCCTAGCAGTTTAATAACATACTACAAGGATATGAAACTGACGATTGGTATGGTAGCTGATACAATTCAAAAGCATTTAGTTGAAAACAAGGTCTTTCTACCAGAAAGGAAACTGATCAAACAGCTGAAAAATACAAATCAGCCCCTAATTGATGAGTTTGGAAAACTGCAAGTGAAGGAAGACCAATTTGAAAGTATCTCGGATTGATTATAACATGACATTTGACTCTGTCATATGCTTGGATAATCAAATGCCTAAAAATAACAGTGATAGAAACATCAGAAGCTTTGTGCAAATATCAATGGCTCAATGGAAGACACAATTGGTAGTCAATGAAGATAGACTGGGAGAGGTTAATATCAAGAGAGGAATCTTTGAAGGAGACTCACTCTCACCTTTGGTATTTGTCACTGCACTGATTCCTCAGTCAACAATACTGAACAAGTCAGGCTATCAAACATCAAAAATATCTGCCAGGGTCCCCCACTTCCTTTACGTGAATGATCTGAAGATATATTAAAAAATGCCACCTGAAAAAGGATCACTGCTCAACATTGTCCATAAATACAGTCAATATATTGCAGTGAAGTTTGGTCATCTTCATGATGAAACAGGGGAAAAGTTCAGAAAACTGAAGGAATTGAAATATCCTATTTTCATACCTCTGGAGATAATATCAAGAGACTGGATGAAGAAGATAATTATAAGTACCGTATATTCCGGCGTATAAGACGACATTTGAAACCCAAAAAAGTCAACCGAAAATTGGGGGTCATCTTATATGCCGAGTATATGCACGGTAGTCAGAAACAGCTGAGGAGCTGCGCTGTTTCTGACTGCCGGCCGGGGAGCCACGCTGTTTCTGACTGCCGGTCGGTGAGCCAAGCCTGACTGCTTGTAGTTAATGCATTTCTCTATGCTTTGCGGAACTGAGAGAATGAAACAACTAGAAGGATAGTCACATTACAGCAGGTTGGAATCCACAGTGAGTTTAATTGAACCAGTATTTACTACTCACTTGGCAGCTATGATATTGGTTTGGGGGAGGGATGTTGGTTATTACAGCATCTTTATGTTTCCATGCAGCAAATATTTCTGGAGTGAATGCAGCCTCTGGAGATAAGATTTTAAGAATGCTCAAGGATCCTATTGTAAAATGTTTCAAAAACATGACAGATAAAATGCATGTGTCAATTGTGACTTCAAGGCATTAATTACTTCAATATATTGGAATATACAAAGCTCTGTCTAATTTTTTGTATCTAATGAATTTTGAGGTTTTGAGCTTGGGAGAATGTTTGCCAACAAGGGCAGTTTTCTTTGGGCCAAATCAACACTTACTGCTCTGGAGTCATTACATCAAGCAGTGAAGGACTTGTAAGTTGACTCCAGAGAATAATGAACATGTTTGCTGCAATGGAAAGATCTCATGGGCTTCAAGAGAGACAGGGAATCGGTTACTTATAAGGTAACCTTCTCTGGATTTAGGACAGCTTGATAACGTTCAATGGTTTCTGCCACTGCTTCCTGGGCAAGATACTTAAGAAAAAAAATGTGACATATTTATGTTGTGTTGTTGTCAAGATTTGCTTTGCTTCTTTCAAACCTTAATGCTTTTCAACTAGCCAATGAACTGGGGGAAGGGAGGGGGAAAACAGAATGCTGAGAATGTGTGAGTGGACCATTAGAGCCTGGCAACTATCAAGGTCACCACTGCAGATACTTGAGAAGGAGGTGGATTATTCCCATAACAAAAGGATGTTTCATAATTGGACAGTGTGATTACTCAGGGTTAGGGAGGAAGGGAAGCTATTGTTTAACCAAGCCAGCATTTGCACAGAAAAACCAGAGCTGGTTTTGATTCAATATCAAAGTGGTGTATCCAATAAAGTTTTATTTTGGGAATTCAAAGCTCCTGAGAATGTGTCTTTATTTTGGGTTCACTGTTTGGACAATTGACAGTGGTATGGTATGGTATACTATGGCATATATGGTGTTCCACACATTGGTTGACTTGGGGAATGACATCAAGAAGTCATAGAGCCCATTTGATCTAGTGGTGAAGGCACCAAGCTAAAAACTAGGAGACTGTGAGTTCTAGTTCTGCCTTAGGCATGAAAGCTTGCTATATGACTTTGGGCCAGTCATACTTTCTCAGCCCAACTCATCTCACAGGATTGTTAGGAAAATAGGAGGAGGAACAAGTGTGAGAAACATTCACTCCCTTGAGTTGCTTATAAAGATAGTAAAGATAGGATAAAAATAACCCTAAAAATAAGTCAGGAATAATGCAGTTCTCTTATCTTTTTTTTCACTGATTATGGCAGAGTTTCTCAACCTTGGCAACTTGGTAATACTGGTTGGGGAGTTCTGGGAGTTATCATAACATTTCCAAGGTTGAGAAACCCTGGATTATGGTATCCTTCTAGATCAGATTGCAGTGGTGGAAACAGAAGAAATAAGGTTACAGTCAACTACAGTTTAGAAGCCCAAGGTCATACTTTGCAGAACTTCTCTCAAGTGTTTTTAATTTATGCTGTACATCCAAAAGGGGTCTAATTTTATCCAGTGAAACTCATTACCTACATATTAAATCTCACTTTTAATGCCAAAGGACCATCAATATTTTCATAACATTCAAGTGAAGCCTTAGAAATACAAAATTAGTGTCTGGCTGTGATAATAAATAGAAGGCCAATAAACTGAAATTCAGATTCAGAGAAGATGAAGAAGCATTCATTCTGCACTAGCAGGGGTGCAATTTCCATATAGGAACAAGCTCATTACTGGTGTGATTTTTAATCCAGTAAGAAGCATATGTTTCTTTAGTAACATAAAAAGCACAGTGTGCTTTTTGTAATAGCCTAGCTTGGTTTGTCAACTGCAAGCCCACCTGATGGAGCTGATTTGGCAACATTTATCCAGGCCTTTTATCATGCAGGTTAGACTACTGTGATGGGCTAAAAATGAGTCTATTTGAAAGAAGTTCAGGAAGTACTAAACTATTACTTCTAGGCAACTGATTATATTCTGTGCTGTAGCCTTTTCATTTATTCACCATTCATTTCTATCTCCAATTCAGAGGGTTGTTTCTCATCTATTTATTGCTGAAGGCAGGAGTGGTCAGAGAGGGTGACTGTTGATGTGCTGTGTTATATGAGCTGAGGTGGCGCAGTGGTTAGAGCGTAGTACTGCAGGCTACTACAGCTGATTGCTAGCTGCAGTTCAGCAGTTGATATCTCACTGGCTCAAGGTTGGTTCAACCTTCCATCCTTCCAAAGTGGGTAAATGACTGTTGGGGGCAATATGCTGACTCTGTAAACACTTAGCGAGGCCTGTAAAAGAACTATGAAGTGGTATATAAGTGCTATTGCTATTGTGTGTGATAAGTGTGATATATGGGTGAGAAGGATGAAGGAATGAATACCTTAGCCTGGGGTGGGGAAACAAGATATGGGAGAAGTTTGGGATGATGAGAAGGTAGAACAGGAATATTGAGATTGTGACAAACAGGGACAAGGAATCCTCAGGTACCTTGAGTTTGGAATGACACAATTTGCTGTAGCCAACTCGCCACAATCAACTCACTCGGCCAACTCACCACAGCCAACTTGCCAAGGCCAATTCATCATGGGACAACTTGCTGTGGGACGATTCACTTTAAATATTTAAAATAATTAAACAATTGTTTTTAATTTTTGTTATTCTCATTTCATCTTGTTCTTTCTGTAATGATTCCATTCTACTATTTCTTCAATATGCGTATTTTGTCCTGCAGTGAGTTGTTGTGTGGCGAGCTGGTCATGGTAAATTGTCCCCTGGCTGAGTTGGCCATGGTAAGTTGTCCAAGACCCCATTTGGCAGCTCTGACTTTCAGCTGTTGCTTGTAAATGTCAGACTGGTCTAAGTCTTCTTTCATCCATAATTTGATTGTGAATGAGGGGGAAAATCTGGTAGCATAACCAAGAGGGGAGTGGATCAAGAGGGGAGTTGGAATAGAACAGCTGTTGCACCCGTAATGTGAACAATGCTGTGATGTGTGCGTACACACACACACACACACACACACACACAGAAAAGTTTTACTTGTCATCTTGGGAATGGAGGGTTCACAAATCTTTTTAAAGCGATGAACCTCACAAACTGATATAATTTTACTACTGCGAAGTAGAGAGCTGAACAGGGACAATTTATTGCATTAATTCCTCAATGCTGCTCTGCTACCATGGAGTTCCAAAAGTTTTACTTACCTAATATCACCTTATTGCTACCTACACTGCTTTAAATTCCCAAGAAGAACTGAAAGTTATAATTCAGAGTCCAGACTGAAAAGGGTTGCACAGTGTTACTCTAAATGCTCCAAATCCTTCCTCAGTGGGTTCCAAGCTACTTAATTATCGCATGGAATTTCTATTTAAGTAGAAAGTAAACAAGAAAAAAAGCAACACTGGAATAATAATAAATATGCCACTCAACAGAGACCAAAAAGCCAGACTTAAAATACAGAAGGCAGATAAAATTTATGAAAAAGCTGTTTTTAAGCAATTGCGTTGAGTGTGGAGCAAGGAAGAAAGTGAAGAGTTAAGAGTTCTATATAATTCAAGGATTATGCTAATTGTCAGATTTTTTTTACTTGCCGTGAGTCTCTGAAATTGCATGAATCAGTAAATATTAAAAAGCCAAAAGGAAAAATACTACTGCAACTATGCAGAAACAGGATGCATAAATATTAAAAAGCTAAAAAGAGAAATAGTATTGTGACTAGGGTGGAAATAAGGATCATAACTAAAATAGCATTCTTAGCCCCAGGCTTATTTAATTTTAAATAAAGCAAGAACATTATGCATGCTCTTGTTGATTGTCCTAATGGCTCAATTTCACCACCTGCTAATAGAGTGCTTTGAATTACTATTCTGAAGTTTAAACTTTTGATAGTATTAGGTAGAGTTAAATGGTATCCTTCAATAACATTGTACTGCTTCAATAAACAATGTCCCAAAGGTGCTTTTTTTCAAGAGGCAACTGGGCTTTCTGTTTTTTCTTTGAAGACATTTTGCTTCTCATCCAATACGTTTTTTCAGCTCTGAAGAAGTTTCTTGGATGAGAAATGAAACGTCTTAAAAAAAAAAACCAGAAAGTCCAGTTGCCTCTTGAAAAAAAACATCTTTGAGACAACCATGACCTGGATGACTGAGAATCTCCATAGACATTTAGCGATATCAATCAGAGTCAAATGAAATCTAATGTGGAGGAAGTTGAGATGAGACGGGAGAAGAAAACAGAATGGGCCACTCTGCTTATGCTCAAAACTGATTGGATTGAGAAGACATTACTTGGTAGCACAATTATGGTGCATCTCAATCACTAGATTTCATCTAAAAACCACACATCAAGACATAAGTCATAAAGTGTCAAGAGATTGATGAGTTTGTCCTGGGGTAGTATTCACTTACCTTCCCTACTGGTTCACAAATGTGAGTCCATGCATGCGCTCAGCCTTCCGTGCATGTGTTTGGCTTTAAAAAGTGCCTAAATGGGATGGCATAGAGCTGGGGCAGGCAGGTGGGGATGGGCCCACCCGCAATTTCCGCTACTGGTTCAGGTGAACCAGTCCAAACCCCCAGAATATCACCTCTAATTTGGTCCCCAATCCTTATCAGAGGAGACAGATATTAATATATGCAAGGAGTATACATGATCATACTGAGCAATTCTATAAACAGACTGTGGAATAATTCTATAGGTTATAGTTCAGGAAATATTTTAAAGGCAATCCTTCCAAAAACTATATTTTAGAGAGAGAGAAAAGGCATGTTATCTGTTGTTTCAACTAGTGAAATCTATCTTGATAAATCATAATACCATAATATCCGTCCTTTAAAACTAATACTTTCCTTGATGCTCATACATTTTTTTGCTTCTATGAATTTATGTTGTTAGAATATTTAGGATTCATTGATATTCTTGGTATAGAAGTTAACTCATCCTCTAGGAAATATAAAACATTCTGATTCTTTATTCCAATCATTTCTTAATATCCGCATATCAAATTGATTTTCTGATAACACATAGAAAAACTAATATTAGGGTTTTTTTTGGAGGGGGGGGATATAAAGGATTTAACAAGTTGTTTTAGTCTCTCAGATACTACCAGGACCAATGTTGTGGGTCAAAACAATATACTTAACCAATATTGTAGGTGTAAATATTGTGACTGGATTACATCTCAGAATGACATTTATCTTTCACCATAGCTGATGTTAAAACTTCATCATCTATCAGATGGTCCAAAGTCAACATTCTTATCCATATCACCAATTTCTCCCAATTGTTAGTGTTGGGTTTCCCAATGAAGTTAAATTAACCTGGGAAAGGGGCTCAAATCTTCTTTCATTGGACATTCCATTCCATAACTTTCCAATTAAATAAATGTTTCCAAAGACATTAGACATTTGATACTGTCCATGCAATCGAAGTTGTGATATAAGTACAGAGGTAGCCCTCGACTTACGATCACAATTGAGCCCAAAATTTCTGTTGCTAAGTGAAAGACTTGTTAAGTGAGTTTGCCTCAAATTTACGACCTTTGTTACCATAATTGTTAAGTGAATCACAATAGTTGTTAAATTAGACAAACTGTTGTTAAGTGAATCTAGCTTCCCCATTGACTTTGCTTGTCAGTAAGTCACAAAAGGGTGTCATGTAGGTGTCATGAGTCAATTGCCAAGGGCATGATATTTGACCACATGATCATGGGGATGCTGCAATGGTCATGTGAAAACTGCTCATAAGTCACTTTTTTCAGTGCTGTTGTAACTTTAAACGAACAGTTGTAAATCAAAGTCTACTTGAAGTTTTCTAAATTGGAAAATTAACAATTATTGGCTTCCAGTATTTAATATAAACATAGTACACTAAGAAAGAAATTCTTTGGTATTCTTTTACATTATGACTACATATCAACACCTTTCCTAAACCATTTTAATCTCATCTTTACTACTTACCGGTATTTTATAAGTAACTCAAGGTGGCGAATGTGCCTAATACT
>JAPKID020007374.1:0-10293 GCA_026931265.2 Tropidonophis doriae | reverse complement strand
GAGAACCACCGCAAAACGGTGCCTCCCAACCCCAACCCCTCCAGTCGGTGCAATAGGATACCATGGTCGATGGTATCAAAAGCCGCTGAGAGGTCTAATAGTACCAGGATAGAGGAGCAACCTCTATCTCGGGCCCTCCAGAGATCATCGACCAACGCAACCAATTCCGTCTCTGTGCTGTGTCCAGGTCGGAAGCCAGACTGGCGCAGGTCTAGATAGACAGTTTCCTCCAGGTGCCGGGGGAACTGTTGTGCTACCACACTCTCAACAACCTTCGCCAGAAAGCGAAGGTTGGAGACTGGGCGATAATTAGCCAACACCGCTGGGTCCAGGAAAGGCTTCTTCAATTGTAATTGATTGGTAGATTTATTATATATTAGTACATTATTTCAATTAATGGTGACTACATAGATAGATTTCTCCATGGTGATGATTACTTAGTCTTTCAGGTCTTCCAACATTGTACCCATTGTCACTGAAATTAAGTCCATCCTTGCTGCAAGTTTCTTCTTCTTTTCCTTCCATCTTTCCCAGAATTGCAGACTTTTCCAGGGAGCTTGTTTTAAAATGAGCGTAAAATAGGATAATATGAACCTAATCATTTATGTCTCAGGTAAGAACTCTGCATTAATTTGTTCGATAATCCATTGGTTTATTTTCTTGTATGTTCTCAGTATTGGAGTCTTCTCCAACATTAAAGTTCGAAGATATAAATATTCTTCCTATTTTGCTTCTTCAGAGGCAGTTGTTCACATCCATAGAATATTGTAGGGAATACCATGGCTGACCCAGTTCTTTCAGTATACTCTTCCATTTTTCTTTCACCACCTTTGAATTGCTTACTATTTCTCAAAGCCAATTTAAAGATGGAATCTCTTTCTGAGTTCAGCAATCTTTTGAAATGCTTTTCTTATTTTTCCAAGTGTATTTCCATCTTAAATGTTTTACAGATATTGCACTAGTGCTGCTTCTTAAGTTCTGTCCTGAAATTGTTCTTTCTCCCCTATCCCTTGACTTCTTATCTCTTCTTCACATTTTCCATGGTTGTCTCCATTGGATCAACGGGAGAGTCCAGGATGGGTAACTCCAGCTTGTTATTTCTATTGACTTGTTATATTTCCAGTTGAAATTCTGAGGAGACGCCTCCCTAGTAACGGTATCCAGTCTCTCATCTCAGTCTCAGCTCATTAGGATGCTTTTTCCAGAGGTCAGGGATCCTGAGGAATAACTTTGCTGGTATTATATTAAATTCCCTAGTTATTCCATCAAGACAGTAAGGAAGTGTTAGGAGACTTTTAAAAGCTGCTATGAGGCTTCAGGGGCTTTTAAAAAGCCTTGGTGAGTGCTTTTCATGCCTTTTGGAGTTGGAGGCAGCAAATGGCCTTTGAAGCCTGGGAGGGCTGTTGGAAGATGCCGATTTCACGCCTTTTCTTGGTGCAAGCCTGGGAAGCCGGGGATCGGAGATTTAGAGACCCTAGAAGCCGTTCTATCAGCAGGTCCAAGTTCTTTCAGCAGGTCCTGTCATTCTCAAGGCTTCTTTCAGCAAGGACTTTCCCCAGCGCAGCAGGAGCCGAGGTCTAGGTGGCTTTTAAAGCTACAGGGGTAATCTAACTCCTCACTGATTTGGTGATAGTTATTTTGATGCCATTTTCATTGCAACAAGCCTTTCTGTGAAGCGGAGGTAATAAGGTAATAATCCTAAACCTCCCTTGCCTGAGTGAGGTTTAGGATTAAGGCCAGTATTATCTCCACAGGCACTATTTGGAGAGTGAGTTGCTGGGCGATAAAGCTGCCAGGCTACTGGTCTCTCCACATTGCTGCAGTGAGTCGCTTAAGACTGCCAGGACAATAAAGGTGGGGACAGTGTGAGTTGCCAAGCCTGAGATTAGCCCAGTGACTTGAGGATCCTGCTCCACTTTACAATTACTGGATGAGGATCCCATTGTGCCATACTGGGAGGAGGGCGGTGGTCCTACCTGAACTTGGGGAGTAATTTTAGGAACCTGCAGCAGGGCTTTGAAGAGTGTTTGCATTGGTTTCAGGCATTCACCTATGCTAGAAGACATGATGGAGGAGGCCAGTGAAGGCTCTAGCCTAAGGCATGGAGAAAGAAGGTCTCCCTTAGAAACAGAGAAAAATGGCAGAGGTCCAGTTCAGCTAGCTTAGCTGAAGTGCCCAAAATTAAAGCTAAGGCTTGGGCTCATAAGAAATCCTCCAGGGTAGAGGAAAAGGCTGCCAAACAAAGGCAGAATGTCTTGGATAGGGAATGTAATAGAGCCAGAAGAGAATCGGATCTGCAGAGTGCATCAAATACCTCCTAGAGCCTGGTCCCAAATGTCCTTAGCAGGATGAGCAGGAGCAAATCAGGGTGAACGGGAGCAAATCTAGGTCCAGGGCACAGGCAGACCTTCCAGTTCATGTAAGGCCAGAGTTCCCTGAGACAGTTTATTATTTATTTTATTTTATTTGATGTATATACCGCCCTATTTTCCCGCCACAGAGAAGGCCTTTCCCCTGGGAGTTGCCAGCCGGCATTGACCGGCTGACGGCACCCTGAGGAGGCCCACTCTGTGGGAGCAGACAGGTTGAAGGGAAGTATGTGGCAGGAGCAGTCTCTCAATTACCCAGGACCCGTGCCATGGAGCGCTTTAAAGATGGTTACTAAAACCTTCAAGCGCACCCGGAAGACCACAGGCAGCTAGTGCAGCTCACGCAGGAGAGGTGTTACATGGGAGTAACGAGAGACTCCCAAAATCCCCTGTGCGGCCGCATTCTGCACTAGCTGGAGTCTCCGGGTGCACCTCAAGGGGAGCCCCATGTAGAGAGAGTTGATGAGCAACAGTCCAGTAGGCAACACAGGCATATTTCAGAGACAACCTTCACCCCTACTGCGACAGGGCTGTACCCGTGGTGGGAGTGGGTGGGTTCAAGAATAGGACATGCCACCTTTTTTGAGACTTTGGATTTCTCAGGCCATCAGACAGGAAATTGCTGAGATGCATCAGAGCCAACAATTACCTGGGCAAGTTGTCAACCAGGACAGGCAACTTTAGCTAGAGCACCCAGCAGGGGAGGCCCTCAATTACCAAGAGCCAAGCCAAGGGCCTTATTCCACTGAGATCTCTGTCCAGAGCCAGCCTTCCCTGTCAGAAGGGAGATTCCTGGCGAAGGGAAATTTTCTGAAGGTGAATGTGACTAGCCCTGTAGACTGACCTTCAGGGGCTTATTTAATCCATCTCTCTTCAAATTGCTTCTCTCTAAATCTTGTAGCACTGTTCACCTGGGGAAGGATTCTGTTGCTCAAGAGCAAGCCCAGGGTTTGGTAGAGCTGGAGGACTTCTTTTTCATGGAGCACATTACAGAGGCAGATTCCATCCCTATCCCAGGGATGATAATGGACAAAAGAGGCAAATGGGCTTCTCCAGCCGTATTTGCTAGACCCAGCAGCTCAGAGAACACACTTTACTGTGTGGATCCAGAACTCCTGGACTTGGTCCAGGTACCAAAGGTTGAAACTCCAGTGGCTTGCTTAACTTTATTCTCAGTATTTCCCCCGGATGTGGAAGATGTGTTGAAGATGCAAGAGAGGAAGGAAGAGATAGCTCTTTGCAGAGCCCATCAGGCAGATGCCTGGCAATGTGGGCTGCCATGCCAGCATCCTTTTTCACTCGAGCATTGGTGTGCTGACTCAGGCAGCTTCAAGGCTGAATCCTAGTGAAGGATCTGTGGGCACATCAGAATCACAGCAAAATCATGGGAGCTACTGAATTCACAGATGTATCACTAAACACAGCTAAATTCTTGGCTAGAGCCAGCCTCTTTGGTGATGGGTCATCGTATGCTATGGCTGTGACATTGGCGCCTGGACATCAAGAATAAGTAAAAGCTGGCGTCTGCTCCCTTTGGGGCAGAAAACCTATTTGGGGAATCTCTGGATCCATTTCTAGAGAAGACCAGAGATAAACAGAAGGTTCTTCTATCCCAAGGCAGGAGGACAGATTTCCGTGCCTTCCTGTATTTCAGGAAGCCCTTCTTTCAGCAGAGGGAGGTATGCACTGGCTTTCCCCATCAACAATGTCCTTTCTCAGCTACCAGACTGAGAGGTCTGGCTTTGGAAACAAAGACAGGCAGAAGTCACAGAAGAATGGCCTTTTTGATGCAACAGCAGTAGACCATTTAGATGCCACAAGTGACATTAGGACGCCACTTCCCATAGGGGGTCATCTCAGTTTCTTCTCAGATTGTTGGGAGGAGATCACGACAGACTCCTTGGTCAAGGAGACCAAGAATTCCTGTTCAGTCCCCTGAGGATTTTCCTCCACTGTCCCATTTCCAGAGACACTGCAAGAAGGGAACTCATAGAATTGGCAATCCAACATTTGTTGGATATTCAGGCTATCCAACCAGTTCTGGTGGAGCAGCAGGGGCTGGAATTTTATTAAATCCTGTTTGTCATCCAAAGGGCTTGGGGAAGTGGAGGGCAATCCTGAATCTCAGGGGACTCAATAGGCATCTGGTTTACGATATACTCCCTTCAGTCCATTTTGGCAGGAATCCGGGAGGAAGATTTCTTGACTTCTGTAGACCTGATGAAGGCATACCTCCATATTCCTGTCAGCTCAATCCATGGGCAATATTAAAGTTTTGTTATTCCAGGTGCCATTTCTAGTATGCAGCCATTTTATTCAGGCTTGCATCGGCCTCAAGGACTTTCACCAAAATCATGGCAGCCTTTGGCTACATACCTCAGAGCCTTGCCCATTCAGATTCAGTGTTATTTGGATGATCTCTTAATTTAGCATCATTCTGCCAGCAGGCGGAAAGTGATCGATGCACTGCAATCCAGGTTCTGAGTGATCATGGTTTGTCTATAAACCTAGACCGATGCCGGCTGATTCCCACCACAAAGCTTGTGCATTTGGGGGCACTCATAGATACGATATCTGGACAGTCTTTCTTTCCCAGGAGTGGCAGGACAGCATCAGGGCCTTGACAGCCCAGATTCTGGCAGATAGAGTAGTACCATTGGCATTGCTGTCCCAACTACCACCGAGTCTCCCCCTGATGATTGATGTGGGCCTTTGTTGATACTTTGTCCAAAAATGACAGTGTGTATTTCCTTAGTGCCTTGATTACAGTTCCAGACAGACCCCTCCAATGGTTTCTGCTTCCTTACCAGAGAGAGGGGCACAGTACCTAAATGGCAAGTGCATGTACCAATAGGGGTGCTTCAGTCATTCTGCTGGTGGAGGTCCAGAGAGATAAAACAGGGCTGTATCTTCAAGGAACTGGACAGACTGACGATAACATCCAACGCCAGCTTTTTCAGTTGGGGAGCCCACTCAATTCACAGGTGACCCAGGGCGGTAGACGCTACAGGAGTTACGCCACAACTTAAACTGGCTGGAGCTCAGGATGGTCCATTTGGCCCTCAGGGCATTTCAGCAGGAGGTCTCAGGACATCATGTCCTCCTCCTAATGGACAATGGCAACACAGGCCCATGTCAGCAGGGGGGGAAAAGGAACTTGGTTGAAGTCTCTCATGAAAGAAGCAGAGACATTGTTATCAATATGGGTAGAGCATATTGCGGGAGTATCCAACGTGCAGGCAGACTGGTTGAGCAGGGCCACTGTAGACCACTCAGAGTGGCGTCTGCATCCCAGTCTGTTTGCAGAACTATCAGAACGATTCAACCACCCGGTTCTGGATCTCTTTGCCTCTCCATTGAACACTCACCTTCCCAGGCTCTTTAAAAGGTTCCCAGTATTGGGAGTAGAGGTAGTAGATGCACTATGCTGCCCATGGTCCAGGGATCTACTGTATATCTTTCCCCTTCTGCCCCTGATCCCAGCGATAATCAGGAAGTTGTTGGTGAAGAGGGCGGAGGTCTTGTTGGTAGTTCCTCTCTGGCCCAGATGTCTGTGATTCAGTGATCTGGTTAGCCTATTGGTCACCTGACCTTGGATAATTCCCCCAGAGAGAGTCTCCCTCAGCAAGGGCCCCATCATCCATCTAGAGCACCAGTGGTTATACTTGACCATTTGGCGGTTGAGCAGAAGCTGCTGAAACAGGAGAAACTCTCTAATAGGTTCATAAGGATGATTCAGGTGGCCGCCCAGCCTTCTGCCACCCACATTTACAATGCAACTTGGAAAACTTTCAGTGACTGGTGCACTAAGGGCTATTTAGACCCCAGGTTGGCCTCGATGGCAGATATACTGGAATTCTTGCAGGAAGGCCTAGAGAAGAGATTCTCCCAAACACATTATGGTGACTGGTTGTTGCCCTGGCTTCAGTTTTGAGGAGGGAGGGTTGAGGTTCCCTCACTCACCATCTTAGGGTTTAAGCCTTCCTCAGGGGCGCATCTGCTACCCCACCTGTGACTTCCCAGGTTGTTGCAGGCCCTTACCAGGGTACCATTTAAACCTTTAAGGGAAGCCAGCCTACATCTCCTCTCATGTAAGGTGGCCTTCCTGGTGGCCATTACGTCTGCCAGATAGATATCAGAGTTGGTGGCATTATTGGTGAGAAAGAATCTCTATGTGTTTCATCTGAACATGATGGTCCTGCAGGTGGATCCTGCCTTTATGCCAAAGGTTAATTCCTTGTTTCACCGAGCACAGGAGTTGACCTTGCCAGAGTTCTGTCCTTGGTCTCAGAATGCCTTGGAATGGAAACAGCATAAGCTAGATGCAAGAAGGGCCGTTCGCATTTACATCTTCAGGACCGCTTCCTCAGTCCCTGTTTGTATCTTTTCAGCTGTCAACTCTAGATCACCAGGAGACACCTTCCATGGTGGGTCTTTGGTTGCATGCATGTATTGCCAGAGCCTATGAGATCCAGGTTCTCCCAGTGCCTTGAGGAATCAAGGCCCATTCTACTAGGAGTGTGACCACTACAGCGGCCTGGACTACACAGGCTTCTGTGGAAGAAATTTGTCAGACGGTGACTTGGATATCTCCAGTGTCCTTCGCCATTCATTACAGACTGGACACATACTCTTCAGCAGAGGCATTCAGCAGGGGTGACTTCGGACCAGAACAAATCCCACCCATAGGACTGCCAAGTCTTTGGTATGTCCCATCCTGGACTCTCCTGTTGATCCAGTGAAGAAGGGGTGTTGGTGTTACCTGAGATGCCCTTTCTCATAGCAATCGACAGGAGAGTCCAGTCCTACCAGGTTGCCTGTCTGGTCCAGTTGCCGGGAAGGGAGAGGTTTGGACTGGAGGCAGAGTACAAGAGTTGCTTCATTGTTCGACTGGGGACCATAACCAGGGAGGCGTATCCTCAGAACTTTAATTCAGTCAGTAGAGCTAGCAGACTAGAGTTACCCATCCTGGACTCTCCCATTGATCGCTATGAGAAAGGGTGTCTCAGGTAAGACCAATGCCCCTTTTCTAATATCCAGTATGCTTTATTTCATTTTTTTTCAGTCTCTTTTCAGATTCATTCTTAATTATTCTTTAAATTCGTTCCATAATTCCTCTATCAGTGAGATTAAGAATTTTGAAGTGATTCCTGATGTTCACCTTGAAAATAGTAGACGTGTTCAAGATCATGTTGTGAAAATTGACAGAATTTCTTCAGAAATGATCATCTTCCTCTGTAATCTTCTTACATCACTATTGTCTAATATTTGCTTGCTTGCCTTAGTTAGGCAGCTGGAGTGACCTTCATATCTTGGGTGAGCCTATTGGGAACATATGCTCTTTGCTTCATCCCGACAATTTTGGTTCATTTTAGGAACAGTTCCATCACTAAGATAAGGAATTACTTTTTCAAAATCAGGCTGATTTTGCAGATTTCAAATTTTCAAATTATTTACAATAGTAAATTTACAATAGTAAATAATATTTTTCTTTATTCTGATCCATCTGATTTCTTGCCCTATCCAATAATGTTCCAAAAGATTCCTAAAAGCTATGGAGAGATTATTTTGGAGTGCTGCAAGAAGCAAATAATCGTATTGTGGAACTTGACAAAGAATATCTGTTAGATGGTAGAAAAAAGTAAAGAACTGGAAATTACCATGTTTCCCTGAAAAGAAACATTTTTGAGGTGCAGGAGGTGGCAAACGTGGTCACCTTATGGCTGCTGATGTGTTGCAATATTTTTTGGGAGGGCTTATTTTTTGGGGAGGGCTTATTTTAGCACATGCACTCAAAAGCCCGATTGGGCTTATTATCCAGGGAGGTCTTATTTTTGGGAAAACAGGGTAGCTTAGGGCAGAATTAGATTCTTTATATCACAATTTCTTTAGCCTTAAATACCACAAATTAAGGGGAACAGTGACTAATTAACTCAAGGGTCTTCATGCAATTTACATAAACTATAATAGTAAAGATTTAGCCTAATATGAGCATCTTACAATTTTTATTTATGATCTATGAAACTGAAGAAAATAATCTAATCAGGACTATATTATTATTCATTTCCACAATAAAAATGTCAAATATTTCTCAGTTCACCTTTTTTTTGTAACATTTTAATCTATATTATTACAGTAGTTGTGCTTTGCCAGAATTAGACTAACGTAGAATAGTTTGGTTTAGAAGTTAAATAAAATTTTGTCTATTTGCAGATAGAGAATATCAGGGTCATTGGCTTGATTGAGGGAAAGGCAAAATGACAAGCCACTTCTGTGTTGTTGCTAAGAATATTGCATAAACTTGTCCATGAAATCCCCAGGATTCCAGTTTTAGCTGAAGGGACTTTACTTTTTAAGTATTAAGTATTAATATTTCTAAATTATTTTTAATTATAATCAGTTTGTGTGGTAATGAAATGGTTAAAATGAATGCATGATAAAATAGTTATTGTTCATATCATTTACTACAGAATACTGTTCCAACTTTCTTCTACTTATAAATGCTTGTTTTCCACAACTTTGCTTTATCTTCTTGTTAACTCAACAGGATAATTTTAAAAGGATAGTTTCACATTGATCTTTTTCCTCCCTGAACACTTCAGTTTTGCTGTAAAGAATTGGAAAATAATTAGACTGCAGATTGAGAGGACATAAGTGAAAATTGGCTATTTCTTTCCTTCTAGCTTTAAACTTGGACTGAAGATCCATCTCTGAATGGCCAATGCATCTTCATTTTGGAGAAAAGGAACCAGGATCCATATTTTTGCTCTATGTCTAGAGTAACTGTACTAGAATTAGTCTGTATTAGTCAATTATGTCACAGTCTTAATATTCATCTAAAACCTTTAGAGCTATTTTTATTCCTGAAATATAAGATACTTGTATCTTTTGTGGTTTAATTGAAGCATGTGACATACGTGGAATGGGTGTCACTTACAGCGATCTTGATCACTATAACTATGTGTGCTCCATGCTTATTACATTTATTCTATATTTTATAGCTGAAATACCAAAAATATTAAATTTAACTGAATATGTGACATGAGCTAGATCAAAATATGTCATTATGCTCATAGAAGGCTTTCTACATATGAGATGGTACATTTATACCTGGCCCAGTAACATAAACAAGTAATTTTTCAATATTTTAAAACTATTCTGTTTTATTTGTGAATTCATAATTTTAGATGATAAAATATTTCTCCGTGAATTAAAAGGATTGCATTTCATTGTTCCTTTAAAAAAAAGGTCTTAGATTGTATGAGGACAACTACTGAATGATATTACTTATTCATTTTTTATCACAATTACCAAATATGCACATACATATTTATGAAAGAGTGCAGGATGTTTATGAAATTTTACCTATATCTATATTGATTTCAAATGGTCTTTTTTAATGGGACATATAAATAGACCAGTATGCTACTTCATAAAAAGAATAATGTTAAAGTAAATCTATTTATGGTAATAAACATTATTGGTATAATTATACAATTATACAATGCATAAATATTGATTTCATCAATAATCACACTAAGAGAATCTTCATATGCTGTATATACTGGCACACCAAGATTACTTTATTGTCCCACATATTTTCAAATAAACTAAATGTATAGATTATTATCAAAAAAATTCAAAGCCGTGGTAAACTACTGTATGTATGACCCAATTCTGACAGTAATTCATATGTAGTCTTCAATTTATGATTAAAGTGGGAACCAGAATTCCCATTGATAAGTAAGGTGGTTGTTAAGTGAGCCATGCCTCATTTTATGACCATTTGTCACATTTGTTAAGTGAACAAAATGGTTTTTAAGTGAATCCACTTTATCGATTTTTACTTAAGTTTAAGTTTATTATATTTGTATCCCGCCCCATCTCCACAAGGGACTCGGGGCAGCGCACAAGGAAATATTAA
>JAPKID020007373.1:0-10294 GCA_026931265.2 Tropidonophis doriae | reverse complement strand
GAGGCGCTCGCTACTGCCCCCCCCTTTTTTTTTCCTTTTAGCCCCGCTGCCGATTTCAACCGAGTAGAATAGATCCCGCGGGATCCACCCAACCCTTGCCAGCTCGACAAGCTCGTCCGCCGATGGAGAAGAAGGGAAGGATGGAGGAAAGGGGCGGGGGGGGGGGAGGACAGGAAAAAGGATGGGGGAGAAGATAGGCGGGCAGGGCAAGCAATGCGGGCTTTCTTTTGACCACGGGGACAAAGGACGTCGAGGGAGCAAGACGGTCGCGATGCACTCAAAGTTCCTCCCAAAAATTATTGCTCTGCTGCTCTGGTTGCTGCTGTTTCACGCCGCCGTATTGCCGTCTGACTGCTGACTCCCAGTAAATTGCTAGACGGAATGGGGGGGGGGAGATACAGACCTATTTCCAGCTTTAGGAAGGTCGGCAATTCTGCGTACAAAGAGGGGGAAGCGGGGGTGTAGTTGAAAAAGAAAAGAGAGAAAATAGATCCCCGCTCCTTTTAGGGATTATGGAGAGGCGTTCGCACAAACGTTCCTGTAATTCAACCCAGTGCATTTGATTGAAATTTATTTCCCCGAGAAATAGATGCTTAGATGGGCAGCCCTAAAGGGAGAAGCGAATGGTTTCGAAAGAGTATGGTTTCAGCAAAGTTCCTATACTATACTACAGATCTTTAGTACTGCCCTTCTTCCCACCCCACATGCTGCAGAAAACGGTGGGGAGTGGGGAATCGAAAATAAACTTTAAAGTGAAACAACGGTAAGTCTGAGGTGAAAGTTGCTGTAGTACAGAATTGAAAAGGGCTAGATTTCAAAATCTCACCCCATTTTGGTTTTGGTGCAGGTTTAGGACCCCAAATAGAGCTAAATAATGACACCTGATCCCAAGGTTGGCCCTTAAGCTTCAAATAATTAAAAAGAGGCACATCTTCAAGAAATGCATTTTCAGTTTCACTATGATTTTGTCAAGTTACATGGAAATGGCCTCCTCTGCCCTTCCCTATTCTTCTTAAAAACCAGACATAATATAGTTCAGGGACAAGAGCAGATTTATATGAGGAAATCGCTCTACCTCACTAAAATCTAAATAGCAGGAGAAACTTTGAGCCATAAATTATTTTTTATTGTAAGACAACGTTACAATCAGGAGCAAGAATCAATTGGATTGCTATGCGCAGGTATAGAAATTGAATAAAATAAATAGAATTTTGCCATTTGAAAGAAATGGCATTCTATCTCTCTTCCTTCTTGGACACAAATCCAAGTAAATGCACAAATCGCTATCGGAAATAGGAGAGGCTCTTTGCCAAGTAATTTGTTTTAACCCCTGAATAGTGGTGTTCTTGGCCCCCTGCAGTCAGACAAAAAACCCAGTAGAAAAGAGCCAAGGCAAGATTTATTTCCAATTGGTTTATGATTTTCCCATCTCAGCATATATCACGCAACACGATTCTAAACGTGATCTTTCAGGCACGACTTCAATCAAAAGAAATAAAAATCTTTATGCAACCATCTTGATCACAGTTTAATTACCAGATTTGATTTGCAAGATTTCCCAATGAGAAGTTTGAAAATAAAGTTATCTCTATACCAAGATTAGTTTGTTTATCTGTGTGTATGAATAGTTCTGTTTCTCTCTCTCATTCCCAGAAGGTTCATAACTTGCTTTCAACTTCATGTGAGTTCAGGGAAGAAAAATGACACAAAATAATTCAGATGCCATTTGAAGTTAACCCCATAAAACATAAAGCTGTGGATCATATCAGGACATCTTGGAAAGCCCTACCTAGTTACATTCCATATGCCTAGTTTTGATTTATAGGTGTTAAAAATAAAATATATCCTCCTATAAGGAACACAAAATAAATTAGACATTATTTATATATCGATGTTGATTTCCAGGAATTTCCTGTTAAGACTTTCTAGGCATTGTATACTTGTTCAAATTACCATAGACCTTACTGATTGTGCATATTATGATTGCATAATAGCTCTGAGTGTATGCATTTTAGAAAAAGCAAAATGTCAGAAAGCAACTTCAGATCCAGAAGTGGTTAAAATATTTCTTCATTCGAAGCTGTTTATTCTGTCTTGTTTACAGATTTACAACACTTGGATAAAAGTGAGATTTAACAAAAGGGTACATATTCCATCTTCATTGTTAACATGGTATATTTTAAATAAAAAAACAGCAAAAGGAATGAGGGGCAATAACATGATTTTTAAATATACTGTCACCATCATTGTCCAGCCAGACACAAATGTAAGAGTGAAAATCCTCTTCCAACAAAAAGAACTGCAGGAGCTGCCATCAGGATGCACAGAAATGGAATGGCACTATTAGTCAAGCCGAAATGGGAGGTTTCCCTCTGCCCCTGTCCAAGGCATTTCCAAAGATCTGCATCCTAACTGAGCAGTCTGGAAGACAGTAAGAAATGCTTCTTTCTGAATGAATGGACAGCTGTAGCTTCTAACATCTACCTAGTGTCACTTTTATGCTGAGGAACACTTTATAATAAATCCAGGAAGAGATTAAATACAACATATAAATAAAGTGGGAGCCCAGGAATAATGTTTGTGTTCCTTGTCCATTTTAGGCTTCAGACAGAAACATTTGTTTACATGAGGATTGCATCAATGCCTGCTACAAACAACTATATTAAATATTGATAGATCTAGTAATTTCCTATCTCAAAAGCCATTCAGATTTCCCTACACCCTACAGTCTTTCCTTGTAGATACTTGATTGTCAATATTTCATTCAAAATTTGTCATCTCCTTTTCCTCCTTAATCAGCAAAAGTAAGTTCTGGTTTCTGATAAGGTGTACAAAATTGATCTATGATAAGCATAAATAGCATATAAATAATATAACAACAATAATAATAACAACTGAAAGGGATAGTTCTTAGTTTGAATTACTGTGGAAATACTAAATGACATCAATAGCATTATATTGTTTCTAATCTATCTGAAGGTTTTGGCTATTTTACCTTAAAACAACACATACAAAATGGTCTCTGTAATAGTAAAGATGTCATTTGAGACACTCATAGCTGAAGTAATTCCATTATACTCAATGGGGCTTACCTCTGAGAAAGCAAGTATGGAACTGCATTATAATGTAATCTTTTCTTGGATGGTTTATGGATGTCAAAAATGGCCAAAACCCAAATTGCCACAGGAGAATAATTTTAATAAGATGCACTCCCACCCTAAACATTTTTAAACATTTTAAAAGTAAAAGGATACCAAACAATCATGGAATAAATTAATATGTTTTATATTTATATGTTTTAAAATGTAACGGCTGTTTGTGATAATGTTTCAATTTTGTATTAATCTATGACTTGACTTACAATTTGCTTAATCCTTACATAAACTACAAACACCAGCCACTGTTACAACTGTTCAAAACTACTCTTTCTATTTCAGATCAAATATACTAAATAGGTGAAAATGTATAGTTATCAAAGACCTGAATTAAACTTTCAAAATTAGGGAAAAGGGAATGAAGAAATTCTACAAATATCCACATAAATACATTGAAGGCCAAGATTAAATAATGAGTATTTTTAAAAAGTTATTAAAATAATAAATACATCTTATTTCAGTCCAAAGCAATTGTCCACATTGCTGAAGGATCCCCATAAATTAACATCTCTGGAATAAGGTCCTCATTTTGGTCCCAACTGTCTTAAACGCCTCATCAGTACTCATGTTTTGCTAATACTAACAAATTTCTACAACTTACTTTTCAGTACATCTTTACCAATTAATATTCCCTTGTGGGAATTATTTTTAAAGGATATTGCACTGTCATGCTTTAAAACTTTTTTTAATTCAAAAAGAAAGGAAAACAAAACCATAGAGTTCAGGAGTTGTCAATGAAATAAACAAGATAATTTAGCTGTTACTGGACACACGCATACACACAATCCACTAACACTCAGGATTCTGAAAAATAATTATCAGGAAAAAGTGAGGTAATTGAAACATGAGGATCTTTCTTTCATTCCTTTTTTCTTTCTTTTCTCTTTCCCCCTTTCTCCCTCTCTTTCTCTCCATATGTTCCATTTTACTACAGATGTGTTAGTTTGGGGGCTTCCTGAATCCTTCCCTGAGATGTATGATGAGAAGTGAGATCTGTATAGGTGGGGTGGGGGTCACAAGGTCCATGATGATGGTTGCCGGGGATCTGAGCGGCGCAGCTGTAGTCCACGCTAGCAGAAGAAGGGTGAGAGAGATGGCTGATGTTGAACATCGGGCCGGAGGCTGGCATGGAATCTACGAAGTTTCCTCCAACGTAGACAGGGCTACCCTGCAAACTAGGGTTGGCAAAACCACCCCCATTGCTTTGCATGGCGTGGTGGTCGTACTCAGCTCCAGGGTATCTTTTCTGCTGAGGCAAACAGCTGCTGAGCGGAGCTGTGTAGGCAGCCAGGCCATACAGATTTTGCTGCGACTTGGCAAAAGAGGTTGGTGATGGGGCAGTGTCGTAGCTCAGGGTCCCAACACTGGGCAACTGGCTGGTATAGCCAACGTGACTCGGACCGCTTAGGGGTGGACTTCGGTCTGGAGACTGGCCGACAGGGGAGTGCATAATCCCTTTGGCTTTTTGGTCCTTTTTGTATTTCATCCTCCGGTTCTGAAACCAGATCTTGATCTGACGCTCAGTCAGGTTGAGAAGGTTTGCCATCTCCACACGGCGTGGACGGCAGAGATAGCGGTTGAAGTGAAATTCTTTCTCCAGTTCCACCAGCTGAGCGCTGGTATAGGCTGTGCGGACTCTCTTGGAAGCTGGGCCAGGTGGGCTCTTGTCTTCACAATTCTCTCCTGTCAAAGAGAAAGAAAAAATATGGGTCGATGGGCTGCTTCAGTTACCCCACTGGGTGGCATCCGCCATGCAGAGTACCCTAGCAGATGTGGGCAGAGGTTGTTGTAGAATGGGAAGCTGAAGACCCTTTGGTATTCCGAAGCTGCAGTGGACCGAATGCCAATGTGAAAAATATGCCTGAATAACTCTGAATGCCCAATTCGGATCCAGCCATTCACACTGCTCTCTGAACTGACACTATTCAGTAATTTGCAGAACAGTCTCTGGGGTAGATGATCAATGCAGGGCACTGCAGTTTCAGTTGTATTCCCTTCCCTTAATTCCTTCCCTCCTCCCCTCCCTTCCTTTTGAAGCTGGCTTTCACAGTAAATTCAAAAGAGCCCAGGTCTCAGTGCTTTGTACAACTGTAATCAATATGTGAAGGCCCCTGCCTCATAATCAGGGAAAGCAAAATGCATGCCAAGGGACACTTCCAACAAAGCCTTAGATCATTTTGGTATTTCTCTTCTTACCAGCGTACCACTGAAATTCTTAGCCCTTCACCCCATCTCATCCACCCATTCCACAAAGTAGATAGCAAGAAACTAGGCTCATCTCTATATCTATTTGGACAGCCCATGATTGAAGCTGGATGCTGGGGAAGTGGGGGTGGGAGGGGCCTCAAAGGGATAGGAAAGTTCCAGTTTCTGGCAAGAGAGCTGTAAATCATCTAATTTAATTGGAGAAATCAATTGATCCCCTGACAAAACCCAGGAAGGTCTGTCGAAGGGATCCAAACAGGACAGGACCCAGGCTCCAAAATCTGAAGACAATGCAGCAGTGAGAGCCCCAAGTGTACTGATTATCTCTGAGATAGTGCTCTAACTATTGGGAAGGCTGCAGAGCTGGGGATCCCCTTGGGAAAAGTCCTCCCCCTCTCTCCCTCATCCAACTGAGCAGCCCTTTCAAAATCAGAAAGAGTCAACCATCAGGATCTGGGTCTGCACTGCTCCTCCCTCTCTCTGCACATCAGACAATTTTGAAAAGGGGAGCAATGTGAGACCATCAAGTACAGTCCCAGCACCTCCTCCTGTTGGATTAGAAAATTATGTCAGCAGGCTGGCTTTATAGGAGAAGGCCACACCAGTTGGAGACACAGTCTCATCTCTCCTTTCCTCATCCAGTTTAGAGTTATTAGCATTTAGGCACCTCAAATGACTGTAGATTTTCTATAAAAGAGCAAAAGAAATGGAGAGGGATGATCTCCTAGAGACAGCCATTAAGCTGACCAACGCAACTGCTCCAGGCTTCAAATCTGCATATCACAAAGGGCAATGTTTTTTTAAAAAATATTTTGTAATGAGGTGGTATGGAGAAGAACTTGAGGGATTTCTTTTTCCTATGCCATAATTAGTTGCCTAACTTTGAGTAGAACATACCATGACTTGGACAGAGCTGGGGAAAGTATAATTTGGTCCTTGGCTTGAAGTAATGACTTATAGCTAGCCCTGGCTGTACAGCTTAACTGGGTTTTTTTTAAGTTAAGCAGCATGGTTAATATTTAGTTCAGAGCCATGTTGTGCTAGCATAAAGGCTCTTTGAAAAAGGTGTATTTTAAAAATAAAGAACATCTGGCAACCTACTTTGAAAAATATATTGAGTTACTCAGCTCTGAAATACTGTAACATGGAAAGTGAGCTCCTCAAATATCTCATTTCTTTTCTGTTCAATTTACAAAGTCAGCCAAGTAAGAACTAAATCCCATAGGTTGATGTGGGGCATTTTCAGGTACATGTTCTTACACGAAAAGTGGCATTGATTTTAATATAATTTATAAAGCTTGTTTTTAGTAGGCAACTTATGAGGAATCCTGCATTTTCAAGTCTAGAAGAGGATACATTTAAAACAAAGATGGGTTGATGTTACAAGCTGTGCCTCTGTCTACCAGATGTTTCTATCCAGCTGCCTAGGACAGACAGCTACCTTTCAAAAACTGAGATGTGGCACCACAAAGCCTTTTCACCAAACTGGGAGGGGGGGGCAGAATCATGAATCCTGCCTACACAAATTTTCATGTTAATTAAAGGCTGCTCCCACCCCCACCCCCCAACTAGTGAAGTTAAAATGTGTAAGATTACAATTCTTATCATGCTCAACCAGTCTCACCAACAGGCCCCAAATATGGAAGGAGAAATCATGCCTTCACCTGGCTGTTACAAGTGGCTGATAGCTCAACAAATTGCTCTAAAAGCGCAATGAAAGAATTAATTACAGCTATGCAGTTATTTATTTGCTTTTGCGGCATTCTTCCCCTCCACGGAAGAAAGGGGCTGTCAGGGGCCACCACAAAATGGTGTCTTGGGTTCAGAGGCAGATAGCTAGAAGCAGGCCAACTACTAAGGATATCAGCTTAGTAGCAAGGAGGAGGATGTTGGCTGGGATTTGGGTGTGCCCTACAAGGGCCTCTTATGTTTCAATGACTTCCATATGTGACACCTTCCTCTCAGATTGAGTCAGCGAAGAAGAAACCCGCCCACATAGGTACCCAGGTAAGCGAGCTGGATACCTGCGGGCGGGCAATTGTTTTTCTGCTTGGAGTTTTGCCGCGATTCTTTCATCCAGGGGAAGATCTGCTTACTAATGGTGGCTGGGGAGCCGTTGGAAGAATTAGGCCCGTTTTTGCCCTTCTTGGCAGACCCCGCGTGGGCGGCGTTGTTAGGCGGGGAGGGAGAGGGCAGCGTAGGGGGCGGCGGCGGTTGTTGCTGAGGCGGCTGCTGGTCGCCCAGGCCCGGCGGCGGCTGAGGGACCGCCTGGCTTCCCCCGCCGGGCCGCATACAGCTTCCGCCGAGCTCCGAGCTCTTGTGGGTAGGCGGCGCTCCTCGGATAGGGGCGGCTCCTTGGAGGGAGCAAGCCGACCCGGGGTAGTCAGTCTCCAGAGCGGGCTGGGCGTAGGGCTGGGGCGGGCCTGTGGTGTAGCCGTAGGCGTCCGCTTTGCCGTAGCTGCCGCTGCCGCCGTAGGCCCCGAAAAGCGTCGAGTTGTCGTAGTAGGCGGTTTTCTGCATCTTGTGCTCTGCGGTCGCCAAGGCCTCGGGCGGCGCCTGCTCAAACAACATTGACCGTCACGGCCTTCCCGTCGCTCGGCCTTTGCTTTCTCGCGTCTTGGGCTCCGGCCAGTGACTGCCCGCGGAACACCTGGAGGACAGAGGGGAGACGAGAAGCCATTTGAGGCGGGAGAGCACACGTGTCTGAAGGCCTGACTAGGCCGCGTCCCCATATTTTTCCTCAGACATGGTGTAGCTGTTTCTGAGTTATGCACGACAGGACTCCCGTCACTCTCTCATCCCACCTCGGTTACCTTAATTCACACACCCAGTGATAGGCCAGCAAGTAATGTTGATACAACCCATTACTGAAGACTTAGAATAACTTTTTTGTCCCTTTGAATGTTCACTGAAATGAAATTTCGTTGCATGCAGATCTAAAAGGCTTCTAATATACACTACATACACATGACTAAATACAAAATTATGCATATAATTGTACTGAAGGACATTTGTGATGGTTTTATAAAGCAACCAAAGGAGAAGTGGAGGAGGTTATCTCCTGGAAATGTTATCCTCATTCAGATACATTAAAGCGTGAGATAAATACAATTTCTACCGTCCCAACTTCATTTTGGCCAGTGGAATAGTTCCCAAGGTTTCACCAGTAGCACAACTGCCTAAGGACCAGAAACGTAATTCCAGAAGAAAGCTATCTTGAGGTCTTTTTAACCCAGGTCTGTACATTGTACAATATTGTACCTCATCACAATACAGAGAGAACTACAAGCCCCATTGCTTTGGTTTGCAGAGGCCATATTAGCTGGTGATTCTGGAAGCTGCAGTACAATTTTTCTCCAGGGTACCAATTTGAGAAAGATGGTCTAGAGAATGACTTTGAGCAGTTCCTACACCAGATTTTGTGATGCACCCTACCCACTTGTATGTGAGGAAGACTTTGAGAGATGGGTGAAGAGATACTGCCATGGGAATAGTCAAATAAGAAATGGCATAGCCCTCAACTACAAAGCAGAGCAAAATGCTCTGAAGGGATCCTCACTAGCTTTTTTAGACTGTAAGGTGTAGGAGATAAATACTTTCAGAATTTCAAGATTCTGTTAATTAAGAGTTACAATAAAGGCTATGTTATTGCTGATATTTCCTGTGTGATTTACCTGGCAAGACTGACACTGCCCAATGCTTTAAGCACAACCTGTCAATGACAAGCATGGGTTCAAACAGTAGAGTCCCAATAGTTCACTTCCTTAATCATCACAGACCTTCACTAGCCTAGTCTAACATTTGACTTATCTGCCCCTCCCCAGCAAGGAAATTCTTGTTATTTATGGGTGGTTTCTGCTGCTGTGCTCTATACCTGCACATTCACCCTTGAATACACATGAAGGCAGCCATCCAAGCATTTCACACATTTCATCGTTGGCCTCACTTGCCAACTTTCTTTCTCCTTTCCCCCCTTCCATCTCAGCAGATATCTGGCTGTCAGCTATTCATAGATTTCATCCCCATCCTAAACAAAGTTATGTCCCACATGCCATTGAAATCAATTGCTTTCTCTTCAATACGAATACTGAGAAGCAGGATATGCAGAGGGTAGTCCTGATTCAGTCAGGGTCTTATACTCTTGCATTCCCATTCACATAGAAGTGTGCCTCTGCAAAATCCAGGAAGGTAGAAATTTAAACTTAATCAGCCTCAGGCAAGAAAAACGGCCTGAATGTTTCCATACAATGTTTGGGTGATACCTTCTTCTGCCTAAAGGGATGCTTTCCAGAAGTCTTAATCTAGAATACCTAACATGCCCACCCTGTTTGGTAGGATAAAACAAAAATTACAATCTTTGGTAGGATAAAACAAGAATTACAATCTTACAGACATGGAGAATGCCAGTCCTGAAAAGCTAACCTAAACAGAAATATTCCTCACTGCTTTCCTGGAAAGGTATACATTTGGAGGACATCTTTTTGGAGATTTGATATTGACATTTATTGTCAAAGAGGGGCCAGACTATTAGTATCAGACTGAGCCTCAGGATTGATCAAATTGGACAATAGGGGAGAGGTAATTTTGATATAATTCTTATCAATAAAAATATAAATCTAGGGTGAAATTTGTGGCCACAATGTTAAGCAGCCAGCCAGCATTTAATAATAATATTTAATATAGTCTATTTTAATACAGTACATTAAAAGCTTGGTGCCCCCACTCCCCATTATCCAGATGGCATCATATCTTATAAGAACAATAACAGAGGAAAACAGGTTGCTTCAACCATAGTGATTAATATCACTTTTGGTCCTCAAAAGTGATGATAGTTTATACAAATCAATCGCCTGAGGAAGTCCAAAAGACATTATTATCCAACCACTGCCTATTATAAACCTCACTTAATTACTTGCTTACTTTAAAAGGTGATA
>JAPKID020007372.1:0-10294 GCA_026931265.2 Tropidonophis doriae | reverse complement strand
AAAACAGGCCACACCTTCCGGCTCTCAAAAGAAATTTCAATCATGGTATTGTTGATATTTGGCTCTGTTGACTAATACGTTTGCCCACCACTGCCCTAGGCTTAATATTGTTATTAGCAAGATAAATTCTGACAGAAATGTTCACTGATTAATCAGGCACATCAATCACTACAAGCAAGAAATTAATGTTATTTGTTGTTGTTACTTAAGGCAAGTTCATATATTTTAAAAGTTTAAGTTTTCTCTGAGCTTCAAGGACATAGTATATATGATTCTTTGCCACATAAAATATGTGACTCCCTAATCAGTATGGACAATAGCTCCTGTATTCACTGCCTTTCTTGTTTAAAGAAAAAGTGAAGCAATTAGAAAACCACATTACCGGGAAGGTTTGGCATCATTAAAGTAAACCAAGGAATTGCAAGTGATATGAGAAGCAGTATGCTGTATGTTGGAAACATTTAGATTCAAATATCAAATTGCCACAATGACACAAATATTGTATAGACTTCCTCAATGCTTTTCTTACACATTGGGACTGAAACTCCTTAGTGGTGGGGATGGAGATCCAGGTAAGGAAGGAGCATATCGTCTACGAACAACCTTCCACAGATAGTTCTAACTGCTCACTCGCAGTTTATTATTGTGATAATTAGAAAACTTTTTAGAATATCACCTTAGTCATATATATGGATATTTTCCCATATTTATAATGTGGTAGGTTGCCATTTTTTTTTACTACTGGTTTGGGTGCGCACACGCGCCACTTCTGTGCATGTACAAAAGCGTTGTGGCGGGGGGCGGAGCTTCCCACCACTGCTACTGGTTTGCCTGATCTGGGCCAAACTGGGAGCAACCCACCTGTGATTTATAATGTTCCAAAGGTATTAGCAGCATTTAATTTCAACTGCGTTTGGCCTTGTAAACATTTATGCCTCAAGTAGCTGTTTGCAGTTGTACTTCAATATGTCTGAAGCGTGTTCAGGTCATATTGTTGTTCTGTTGTTGGTAAATAATCATCAGGACAGAATCAAAAACTGAATAAGATCACTTATTTTCCCTCTCCATATAATATAGTGCAATCTCGTTTCCAGAGCTCTGAATACATGATGAGATTTAACCAATGCATTGTGATCTATTTTATTACAACACAAAGTAGACACATTGTATAAATAAGTATTATTAGAATGATTATTTTAGTTGAAGTTACTGTTCTCTTGTGAAGTGCACTGGGAATGCTAAAACTGAAAAAAAAATGATTTGGATCTTGTCCTGCAGTAATCTCCATTTGAGATAAAGCAACTCACAGCCCTAGGGTTCCTTCAGAGTGATGATTTATGTATCATCAGAGAGGCATCAGTCAGCTAAGATGATTTTTCCCATCTGTCTAGAATTTTATACAAACTGAAAACATTTCTCAGTAGAACAGAAGAAATTTCCCAGCTCAAGTAACAAGAGCATTTTTTGCATATCTGAAATAGAGGAACGTGGAGATAACTTTGATGACAGAAAGCAGGATCCATTAGGAAAGAGAAACAACAACATAGTCCTAGAAAAGGAAAAAGGAGACAAATTTAAAATAATCCCACCATGATTCTCTTTTGTATAAGAGTGGACAAAGGGAAACTCTGGCAGGCTTTTGAGATTTTGTTATTAAATCCTGCAATAATAAAGAAGAGTTCCTGTAATCTTTGCGCTGTCAAATTTCCTGGCCTTTCCTATCCTGGAAGGCTGACAACTTGGTAGCAGAAAAGTTCAGGGATTGAGAGAAATTTAATTTGAACAATACTTGTTTTTCCATAAGCAGCATTTCTGCTTTGTAACAAAATAGCTAGCAATTATTAGTACTTTACTAATAATTCCATGAAATTCTACCCTACCGCATGCCCTTTTCCTATTCCAACTGTAAGAAAATGTTCTTTCTTTATTTTTACTATAGTACTTAGTCTTCATGTAGGATGATTGTAGGATGATTCTTATGTTTCTTATATGGCAACATTCTTAATCATATTCTTTTCCCAACAAAAAGATGATGAAGTTGATGCAAAGCCTGTGGAAGCAAGAAATATTCTTCTATATGTGCTAAAATACACGGCAGTGGATTTTATTACAAGACAAAATTGAAAGACCTGCACATGGATTAGAGAAAAAGCGAAAGTATATGATATCATCAAGAGAGTAAAAGAATTTAAATGGAAATGGGCTGGTCACATATCAAGAGCAATTGATGGCAGATGGATCAAGGCAGGCATAGAATGGATCCCACTTGAAACCTAAAACAAGATGGATTGACAACATCAGCTAGTATTGCAGGCCCAATTGGTAAAAGAAAACTCAGGACCATATTGGTTGGAAACATGTGGACAACGCCTTCATCCTGCAGTGGCTAGGCAATGGCTTAAATGACAGGGCACTGTGTCTTTTTCAATGTCCATAAATTCTGTTGATATTCCTTCATTTTCCCGTAAATTACTATTGATGCACATATTTACTAATTATGTAAGCTTTATTTCTATAGGTTTTTATCACAAATGAACAACAGGGTTTTTCATTCAGATACAAGGAAAGAAGCTAGACTGGAGAAAAATTCAGGAAAACAATGCTTTTAAACATCTACCTGGACTCTTTCCTATTTATAGTTTTCCTAATTCTGAAGATGCACCTTTAGTATTTGCTGCTTGCCTGCTAGAAGATTCAACTGGTGATCTGACAGTAAATTCTAAGTATCTGAACTTATGACAATTAAAAGTGATTGTTTAAAATGGAGATAGCTCCATTCGCTACTTTCCATACTGTACTGAATGTCAAGTCAAAATGTCTCATCTAGATCACTTTTTCACATATTTCATTCCTCAAGTGACAACAGAAGAAAAATCTTTTTCTTGGTGTCTATTAAGCATGATACATATTATTATTATCATCTTAAAAAAACCCGGTTACCTGTATATGGGTGAATGCTTCAAATAGGCTCACGGTTATATTTTTCAGTCAACAGCAATAGCACTTAGACTTATATACCCCTTTACAGTCCTTTACAGCCCTCATTAAGCAGTTCAATGTCAACATATTGCCCCCAACAATCTGGGACCTCATTTTACCGACCTCAAAAGGATGGAAGGCCAAGTCAACCTTCAATCCAAGAAATATATTGGGATACTTCATGTATTTATTTGCAATCTCTAGAAAACTGGACACTGATGTTGTATCTCAATCAAAAAGGAACGTTTTAACATAGAAAAGCATAGCTTTAAAATTTCGAGGACACCTGGGAAGAAGCACCCTTTTTAATATATTAAAAGTGTACATCAGCCAGTCATGATTTTCTAACAAGTTCACTATTCCTCTCCTTTTCATTATGTTAAGACACAACTTTATATAAAAAAGATAACATTTATTAACACTAATAATCACTAATATTTCTTTCCATATCAATTTTATATCATAATGGTTAGATTTTTTAATATTAACTTTTCCTGAGATCAATCAGCTTAATATTTTAAAATTAGAATAATATCAATTTTTAAAAGTGTCTCTATAGCTAAAAATTAAAATGAAGCAAGATTATGGGGTGGATATTTGGAATGTTCATGCAAGGCAATGTATGAATGATAATTTTGCAAGGATTATATTTCATTTTAGTTAAATGAAATATTCCATAGATGCCAACTGGAGATTTTGAGGTTACTGTATTATCTATGACTGTACTGTGGACATAACATGAAAAATATTATTTCTTCCATTATAGTCTAAAAAAAATAAAGCATAAATAATCTGAGAGTCCACTAAGATTAATGTATACAAAATGTTACATATAAAAACACATATCTATGCCAACTAGAAAATCTGATAGTTACAGATCTATTAGATATTAATTTTCAACTGTGTAACAGATCCTCTTTAATTCAGACCATGTAAAACTCATCATACTAAATTCACTGTCATAGTACAGAATTTCCATTCCTAAACAAGATTCAAATATGTAATGATCCCTCAGCATAATGGCTTTCTTAATGACATGAATCACACCTGACTGTATAATGAGTTCAACTAATTTCTAACAAATTTCCAAAAAAATTACAAAATTATATCTTTAAAGTTAATTTTTCCTTCTGTAAACATCCTAGAAAATTAATGTCTGAAAGCAAATGGTAGAAACATTAGCTTGTATTTAAAACTTGTTGAAGGTAATTCATTTTTTGCAGATTTGGCACACCAAGACCACCAAAAACATTCTAACAATGTGCACTTGTACCTACTTACTAATTTCAGAATGCAAGGATTGGACAGGTACTGGACCACAGAAAGAAATAAGCAATCAATCCTAGGCCAAGTAAAGTTTCACTTGGAAAGAGCATGAGCAAAAATGAACTCATAAACTTTGGGCAAGTGATGAAAGAAATGCTGGACTTTTCAAGTGTCAAATTTGGCAAGAATGGGGATAGTTAAAACAAAGTAGAAAACAATGAATGAAGTGAATGAATGCTTTCCTGAAATGTCTCTAAGAGATGTATAATATAGCCTTTATTGTCATTGTACAAAATAAATACAACAAAATTGGTTATAGTATGGGTTATTCATGAAAACTAGGAGGAATAGTGTTTGTCAAGAAAATTATAGCAGTGAGAATTGAGTTAAATTTAAGGCACATATCTAACTCTTAGTATACACACAGATATGAGTGGGTGCTTTGTCTGATGATTACCATAATGCATTTTAGCAACAGAATTTCCCTTCCCCCTACACACACACATACACACACCTACTGAAAGGTGCATATTAATCAGTTTAAAAGAGCTTAATCTGGAAAAGTGGATGTAAAACTGTAACTTGTTAATAATAAAAAAATAATATTTAATAAAATATTTCAGGTCATCTTTCTCCTTCAATTATTTAGGTCCTAAAATATCTCTGATTCCTTGTATATTTATATTATATTATTTATTATTACATTTGTACAATACTGTTATACTTATATTGGTAAAGGCAGTTTACACTACCTAATAGCATTTTCAAAGATATTCTGACTGCCTGAGTAGACAGATGCAGTAGGTACACTGAGAAAGTTACATGCAGGAGACGTTATCTTTTTCTTTAGATATAGCCGTGTTTTCCCTTCATATCAGCATATTTGACATAGCAGAATACATATGTGAACACTATTCATTTTTTTCATTTCCCTAAAAAGAATTTAACAACTTCATAGCATATATGTCTCTGGCTTGAATTCAATCGCTTTCCTAACTACTGAAAAGTATGTGTACCTCCTCCTCAGTAAGCTTATTGACTCATTGACAAAGTTTCAAAGGCTTAAACAGAATCAGAAACTACTGAAGAATTTTTTTAGGGAGAGTTACGTGTAATGCTTATCACTTATTCTGATATTTAAACTGAATTCAATTTTTGCAAGGTAAAGCGTATGAAAATAGACAGTGCAGAAAAAAGAAAGATGCAGAACTGTTTAATCACCTTCATTAAGTTTCAAAGAAAGGAAAAATATACAAAGACAGAAAATATTAAAAGAGAAGAAAGGAAAGGGGTGGAAAAGGAGTTATAAAGAAATAAAAAAACAGAAGGCATTGGAATTCATTTATTTCAAAGAAAGTGATGGCTCAAGTAACAATGGATTATTTTACCTTGAGAAGATAGGTAGGGATATTGCTGAAGTCCACTGGCAATTTCAGAAGGAAACGAGCTGAAAATTCACCAGTCTATCAATTCAAAAGATCAGAAAAAAGGAACTCAATATTAAATTATTACTTTCCTAATAATAATCCGTAGAGACATAATTGAAACAGTCTGAACTTTTAGAATTGTGTAACATAGTAAAAGCTAATCACGTAATAGGCAAGGTGTCTGCAGGAAAACAGACTCCAATGATAGCAAGATTCTCTCCCAATTATGTCATTCCCACCTTCCAATTACAATGATCATTATGTATTAACGCCATTAGTCCTCCTCAGGATTAATGGAACTCAGCTCTTGTGGGGACCTTGTGTCCAATTTCAGCAGATGTATCGGTACCTAGAAACATTTTTTTTGAAAGAACCAAATGGTAACTGATGTCACAAGATTTAATTCTTGAAACCTCCTATGACTCATATCTCAGCATTGAAAACTTTTGAGATTTTGGATTTCCCCTTAAATTTTATGACACTTTGTGAAAACAACACCCTTGCAACATTTCAACAATTTTTCATTAATTGTTCTAATTAAATTGTATTTCATGTGCTACTATTTTATATGGGTTTTATAAAAGGATTAACTAATGAGTAATTAAAGTGTTTTAATTACTATATAAGGATCACATTCTCAGATTATTACATGTTGTGAAAAACAAGGGTGGATGATCAGCTCCATTACATTGCAAGGCAATCTTATTGCCATATTATTTTGGAAAGACAACAGACACTTTTAGCCAATCATTACCAATTTAGTCACACCCTGCAGGTGTTGCATATTATAATTCATTTAATTCATAACTTTTGCCATTCAACAAAAGAATCATTTAGACAAGACTGTACACCCCTCAAGTTAGGCAAGTCAGAAAACAAACTCCACAAAACTGACTAAAAATACATTTTATTGATATATAGATGAGGAGTCCCCAACCCAACCTCTAGTCCATGGCCCAGTGCCAGGCTAAAGCCCATTCGGAACCAGGCCATGGAAGTGATGGGCAAGCATGTGCACAAAGCTGCACTTGTGAAAGCAATGTGCACAAAACCATCCCCTCTCCTTCCACACCGTCACCGCTGGTAGTCTGCCAAGCCAGAAAGGTTGTAGACAACTAATATATACCATAGCAGCGAACCTTTTTAACACAGAGTCCCCAAAAGGGAGCACTTCATGTATGCACTTATCTGGGCCTTGACCAAGAAGAGGAGCTGCCCAGGGGGCACGTGCGTGCCAGAAAATGAACTTCTGGTTTCCATCACGCACATGTACATCAGCCAGCAAGCCTTCTGGTTACTGCCACGCATGCGCATGAGAAAAAACAGAAGACCAATTCTTCCAGTTTCCGGTCCTGCTGCATGCGCAAATGTCAGCTGATTGTTGCATGCGCATGCACGCCAGAAACCCGGAAGAGGAATGGGCAATGCTGCACGTGCCAGGTGACATGGCTCCATGTGCCACTTTGGGCAGGCATGCCATAGGTTCGCTATCATGGGACAATAGCAATACCATCTTGAAAGCCTGAACATTCCTTTCATACTTCTAATACAAGTAGTGCATTTTACAACAATTTTTAAAGCTATCATTAAGCAAATCACGTAGTCATTAAGCAAATCTAGCTTTCCCAATGGATGGTTTTTTGCTGGAAATCAGCAATAAAGGTCCTAAATTGTGAAAGTTGTATGACAGTCATTAGTTCGAGTACAGGTCATAAATTTAGAATAGTAAATGCTAACTTTAGAATAACATTAAACAAATGATCATAAGTTGAGGATGACCTGTACTCTAATGAATCAGGCAGGAGTCAATATTTTTTCCTCTGTTGTAGGATAATGGCTTTTAGTGGAACCTTAAATTATGCAGATATGCATAAGCTTACCATATTAAAATACTATTTAAATTTAACAATTTAATAGTTTATTTCTAATAATTTTTATTTTATTTTTATTTAATATTGTTTTATGGAGTATGCAGCTCAAAATATAATTATTAAAAATAAATGGTGTATAAACATAATGACATAATTTTATCCATAATTTGTAGCAGTCCACAAATTAATGTATCATTTTAAAGAGTTACCTAACCAAAGATTGAGAACTCTGGCCTTTTGCTACTTAGTGAAACTAAAGAGTCACTCTGTGAGTGAGATGGACAGTTTCTACATTTGATAAATAAATAAACATGTTTCTATTCTGCTTTAAATTTCTGCTAACAATAAATAAATACGCAGAATCATTTCCAATTATTTTATTTTTACAAGCTGTTTTTACTATTTCACAATGATATAAAACATGTTACTATGCAATCTGCAAACCCATTCACAATTTTCTTGAAAATTACCCTGAAAACTGGAGGGCAGCACCTCAATAGCAGGTGTTGCTGCTACTTTTCAAACTGTCTCTTTTATTGGAAAGAAAAGGAAGCATTTCCAGCTCTGGACTCATTTTAGTTCAGCTTGCAGCATTTGTTTAATTAGAATAAAAATATTTATTAAATGTTAAGATCAGTGAGAAGTCAGTGCATGACTGCATTCATAATGTTCAATTCTACATAACTGTTAGCCATAGTTGTTTACCTAGGTAACAAGTCTAAGCAAGGTAATGGACTAAAATTGCTAAACAGCAGAAAGGGAGAAAAGAAACAAAGGTAAAATGAGGACATCTATTTTAAGAAATACACACCTAGGACAAACATCTCCTCCAAATCAGGTTATAGTTACTGATTATAATTATAGTTACTGAGAAAGGAAACTCTAGTAGTACTCTACTGTTGTACTCTTACCCAGTTGTTCTTTTTGCCAGCATAAATTTCCATGTTCTCTCCATACTGAGGTTCTTCAAGTAATGTTTGATATTCAAACATGAGCCGAGAGCTCTCACGTAATCTGCTACATTGAAACTGGTGATACTGTTGTACGAGTTCCTTTACAACAAGCAGGAGACATTCAGGATTTGAAGGATTCCAGCAGGCCAAATTCTATTAAATCAAGAGACAGGTTAACATAATGTATTTGCATTGTCCAAAGTGAGAATTGGACCACTGATCGACTTGAATTCTCTTTTATTTGCCAGATAATCAATATAATTGTCATCACTAAAAATGATGGATCTTTCAGTTGTTATCTAGATTAAAAATAAAAAATAAAAACAGCTGAGCATCTGCAATATTTTCCTTCTCTTTTGGTGAAGACATATGATGAGTACAACAGGAAAAAAAGTGGCACGCCTAGTATTTTAAATTCTCTGACATAGATTTGTGCTCAGCCTAACTTGGGCCATCAAATTCTCTCAAAAAACTGAGACAGGATTTATTTATACCGGATCATCCATACAAGTTAGAATAGTAGCAGAACCTATACATAAGAAATTAAAAGCCATTAGATCTGTCTTTTTTTACTTCTGTGCTTTCAGTGCACTGGATGCCAATCTCCTCTGAGAAAGTGAAGCAGCCCTCACTTATCTTTGTTACTAGCTACATCAGTGTAAGAACCCACTTTTACATTTATCTACTCAAAATTTTGGTAGAGGGGAAAAAATTTAAACCAGGAAAATATGGGCAATATCAAGGCAAACAAGGCTATAAATTGTGACACATCTATAGATTTCCTATTCTTTGTATCTGGTCACAGATATAGATTATTTAACCCAGTAAATTCAGATCACCTAGCCCATTATCTGCTCCCATAATAATGTACAAAAGACCACTATTTTTACTATTTTTATATATTTTGAATGCAAAAGGGTAGAAACCTATGCAACGCACCACCAATTTGGTTCACAGATATAATTCGAGTTACAACCTCAAATTCAGCAATCATTCAAAATTACAACAGTGCTGAACAAAGGGGACCTATGATCGCTCCATGAAATTGTGGCCATTGCAGTGGTCCAACAGTCATGTGGTTGCTATCTGGTACTTAATTGCTTACACTGCAATTATATCACAGTGAGCTGCAGTCACATAATTGCCATTTGCAACTTTTCATGCTGGCTTTCCACAAGCAAAGTCAATGGGGAAGTCAGCAGGTAAAGTTGCAAGACATTCCTCCTAAGTTGCTCTTCTCCTTTTTCACCTGGGGAGCCTGCTACAGAAATTCTGGTCCCACTTGCCATCATAATCCAGGGATTACCTGTATGGAGCCATTTTGATCCTTATCATTGGAGTACTCAACCTCAATATAACAACTTGACATAAAAAAGTAAGATTTTACAATACTCTCAACTGAAATTCAAGAGACTATTTGATTTGGCCAGGTACTGAACTAGAAAAGTTATCATGAATGTCCTTATTTAAAGGCCAGTGAAACAATCACTTTGACGTAGGTCAGCTTCAGGGTATTTCCTGTAATAACCTCAAGTTGTTTTAATCAAAATAGATTCCCTTCTATCACCCCCAGCACCCTATAATGTTCTTTTATTTCACTTACTCTTGAACCAAATAAACTCTTATTCTGTATCCTCTGTTGTCTGCTTTCATCCTATCAATTAACTCCAGCTGAATTCTGTCAGCTGTTTTTCACTTTGTCAATAAATTCTAACCGTAATTATATACCGTATATTCCGGCGTATAAGACGACTTTTGAAACCCCAAAAAGTCAACCAAAAATCGGGGGTCGTCTTAT
>JAPKID020007371.1:0-10294 GCA_026931265.2 Tropidonophis doriae | reverse complement strand
AACATTCTGCTTACAACCCTTAGCAGAAACTTTAGGGAACTTCACTCTCAAGAATAACTAAAAGGATTCCTCAGGATTTGCAAAAGGATTTCAAGATAAAGTTGCTGTTCATCTTTCAGTATCATAGAAGAGAGTTCTGCTAACTTTTTCTACACATTGATACTAAAATTATAGTTTTGCATGTTCAAGAAGATTTTAAAAGGTTTTTACTTTTCATTTGGAATTGGTTTAATTTGAGTACTATGTATGTGTAAAATATTTTAAAAATACAATTGAAACAGAAAATGTCTGTTTCAAGGGCATGGAGTGATTAAACATGTAGAATAACCTTTCTTTAGCTGAAATTATTAGCCTGGGTTTTGATTAGCAACCCAATACATACCTCTTTTATTAATTTCTTTTAGAAACTGTTAACACCGTAGAACAAATCCCTTAGATATCTGGATTAATTAGTGGTATAATTATGTATAAATGATGCTTTTTGTATGAAGCCTAACTTTCTTCACGGAGAAAGCGTAAAATTATATCAAAGGTACATAAGAGATTTTCTCAGTATGTTTTCACAGTATGTAAGACTGCAACCCTTTATGCCTATTTACAAATATTATTGAAAGCACTGCAACTGTTAACTTTCATATGCACATGTGATCAGGCTATGCACATAATCCTCTATATTGTTATTGTTAGAATATTATAAAAGTAATGCTTAAGAAATCCATTCTTGAATATTTCAATTATTATTATCAAGGTTTGTTTTATATAGGGTGAGGGTCAAATTACAAAAAGGTATTTTAAATTTAAAACTGAGAGTATCCCTCTCACCTGTGCAAAGTACTGAATTTATTACTAACTAGTTTAATACATGTATATGTTTTATGTTAACTTGTTAATTGAAATATTTTTCTTAGTATAGGAGGTGAGAAAATCTAGTATGATAATAAATCAGTGAATAAATATCATATTAATATAAATGGTTCACAAAAATGATGCTGTTGAAATAATATTTTAATTATCAATCTGATCGTTAGCAGTTTCAGCACCTACCAACAGCTTGGGACATCTTACAAAACAAGACAAGTAATGTGTCAACAAAGTTTTACTGTTTTGTTTAGAAGCATTCTTTGCTGAATAAGTGTGAAAACTAAATACTCTTACTGATATACCAGCCCTTTTATGTTTATGTTGTAAATTGGAGTAAAAGTCAAAAAACTGCTACTTTAAACATTACATTTCATTTAGAACAGTACATAAGTACATATGAAATTTGTGTCATTAAATAAAGGTTAAATAGATTTCATATTTAAAAAGTTACTATTATAAAGGCATTACAGTATAAAGGAGATCCCTGCCACTTTCTTTACATTTCCTTTATATTACCTACTAAAGTATCCTTGTGAAATGAGTCACTTTTCAGTATATTCAACCAGCTGCTAAGATACTATTTTTTCTTGAATAAAAACATAGTCACAAAGTAATGTCTTTAGTTTACACAGAATCAGCATTAGTGTACAATTCTTAAAATACTTTAATACATATTTTTTTTTCTTTCAGTAATATTGCTGGATTCTAAAGCACAACAGACAGAGTTGGAATGGATTTCTTCTCCTCCCAATGGGGTAAGCATACCATTTAAATCAAAATCCAAAATCAGAATGAATAGATTAAATGAACTTGCTCAAAATTCCTTGAAGAAAACTTATGGTGAAAAAAATTATGTTCTGAAGAGCATTATGATTCAGATACAAACTAATATAGATATTTTATAAGCTGTTAAATGCCTTAAACTGCGGCATATCTCAAACAACTTTTTTTTAACCTTGAGTAATATTATTTTTTATTCTTAAAAACAATCATAATGTTGAACATTATTTGCATCGTTTTATGTAATTAATGTATAATATTCTATTAATACATTGTAATTAATATTTCAGGTAGTTAATCATTCTAGTTTCTAAATTCAAGGCCCATTTTGTTGGCTTTAAGGCAGAAATTTGTATCTTTAATTCACTTTTTTTCTCAAAGCAAGGTTATCTGATTTCTGAAAATATCCTTATAAATAATTATTTCATTATTGATTTAAATAATTAATCTTAATATGGTAAAAATATTTGTAAGATCCTTATAGTGAAAGGACAGAGCGCAATTTTGAATAATATATAATTATTTCAAAGATTATTTAAGTAGCTATGACATGACTGAATATATTAGCTTTAGAAACTACAATCAAATAAGTACTGTATTTTCTAAATTCTCTCTGACGCTTGATTATTTTAAATGGATTTCTACTGCCTAGCATTTAGAGCAGTTCATATTAATACAAGTTTCAACTAAAAGTTTATACAACGAAGCCTTTAATCTGGCACTTATAAAGAAATCTGGAACCAAAAGAAAGTGAATTCTGATTGGGGATGTAGAAGTGTGACAAATCCTGTAAATAAAAAGAATGAAAACTTGAAAGTCTGTTAACTAAAAAGAAAGATCATAAAATCAATCCAGGCACTGGCTGGAAACAAGTCTAATGGTTTTTGGAATGTATGAAATGTTAGCTGAATGCTTAAGATGAGAATTAACTTAAGCAGTAGCAAGATGAGAATTAACTTAAGCAGTAGCACTTCACACTGAAATAAGTCTTTTAAGAAGAGGATTAAAACAATTTTAGAATAAATTGTGATAGTCCAGCTTTGAAACAATAAAAGCATGTGCATGGTTCAGAGAGAGGGAGATAAAAAAGTTGAACAGTAATCCAAATATAAGTCAGGGATGGGCAGTGCCTGAGAGTTAAAATTGTAATATACTGTATTGTGTATGTATTGTATACATAAAAATGTAATATACTTTTGGGTGACCAAAGTATGCAATGATAGGGGTAGTAAAACCACTGGGGTGTTTTTGGGGTATGTGAAATTTAATACAAGTTTATTGATTTTAGTACTTTAAAATATTAAAGTTATCATAATACTTTCCCCATAGTTTGGGGACATTTATTCATTGAGGTTGACAAGAAACCACGCTGTTGATTCCCAGCAACTCTAATAATTTGGTTGTGGGAATTGCAGAACAAATCCAGAAGGCTTCAATTCATTCAGGGCCTATGCTATACAGGCAACAGTCACTGCCTGTTTAGATTACATTTACAAATATGTCCTATTAAAAGTCAATGATCTGATTAATGGTTTGTTTTAATAGGCTTTCCATAGATAATACAGATCAGTAAAGAAAGAGTCTCTATACCTTTAGCATGTAAACAGTATGTATTGTGCTTAGGCAGGCTTTCCTTTAATAGTTGCATTTCTTGATTTATTAATAGTTAAGTGACAAGTAAGAATGCGCACAGTTTTAATGCCTATCATAGTTTATTAATTATTAAGAAATTGGGATTAATGTCTAAAACACTTAGCTCCTTGTCTGTCTTGGTACTGAGGTTGCTTTTCTTTTCTTTTCTGGAATCAGCTACAACTGTATTTGTTCAATAATGATTAATCAGTAATGGCTAAAGTTATGTTTATGAAGGTATTTCATGTAACTTAGTGAAGAGAGAACCTGGAAAATATCCATTATTGTCAATGCTTATGTCAATGTTGTGATGGAAGTAAGCTTTCCTTATTGCTTGAATTACAGGTACAGAGTCTTAAATAATCAACTGAACTTGGGGGTTTAGGACACAATGTAAAATTTACCAAACATTTTTTATTATTATGCTGCACAGTTTTAGTGATATGTCAGATTACAAGAATTGCATTTAATATCAGCAAAATGTTTGCAAATATAATTAAATTGAACTCTAGATTCATATACCTATTTTGAAAACTTAACCATATTAGTTGTTAAATATTTCCCATTTTTAGTAATACAACTTGAGTTTGTTTATATTGGAATGACATATATTGAATATTTGAGATTTGAAATATAAAACTGATTCTAATGTCAGTTAAAATAATTATATTTTATTTGAAAATAAATTATTTCAGTTTAAAAAGTTTAGTCATGTTACAAATAATTCATCCGAAATATGATTGTGCAGTGGCTCATCCAAGATGGCATTTTATAATTTCATGCTGTTTCTGGAAAAATAGTTATAAAAGTGAATTATAGGAACATTTTTGTCATGTGAAATTGCTAAAAAAATACCAAGGTTCAGTTAGCTATTTATTCTTCACATTTTGGACAAATTACTTTTACTAAGATTAAGAGTCATTTTACTTATGAACTACTAATCTTATTACTGTTTATTTCTTCCTTCAGGAAAAAAAAATAGCTGGACTATATTCAGTTATGTTCCTGTAATGATAGAACATTCTATGGTGGGCATCAGGTGGGGCGGGAGTGAGAGAATGCAAAAAAGGTTATTTTCCATGAACTCCATTTATGTAAAGTTATACATTTCCATTTAAGTGGAAATAATATGGACCAGGAAGTCCATAATATGGACCATGCATCGAATGTATGACAACCCCCCCGCCCCCATGAATCAATAATTTAGATAATGGCTAGTAAATATATTGGATAAATAAAGAATAAAACAATTAAATCAGAAATGACTGTCTTGTGGTTAAGAGCTTATGTGAACATGTACTATTTAAAAACAAAATTACTTTTTTTTTAAAAGAAACTTGATAACTGATTTCACATGAATGTAAAATTTATGACATTATAGTTAGAATATCATATTTCTTGCACATAAGATAATATTTTAAAAGTACATTATTTTCATACATTCCAAATTGATGCAATAGGAAACATTCATTGATATAATTTTATGTACGTAGGTACAAATGTTGGTAAAAGACTGCAATAAAATTTACCATGCCCTACGATCAATTTTAATCCTATTGTTTTTGGAGCTGGCTAGTAGAGTTCTATGTGATTTTTTTCTCTAAAAATGGGTTTAAATTTTTGTCCTTACAAAATAAAGTTGAGACACTATTAGAACAATTGTTGGAATAAATACTCACCTGAGTTTTTAAACAACACTTTTAAGAAACATGAGAAATAAATTTTCTTACATTACCACCACTTATTTTGGCCCTGGCCCTATACAGCAATAATAGATTACCTCAATATTAAAATGCAACCCATTGTTTAGACAATTGCTAATGCAATATTTAGGAAGTTCTTCTACATTAACCATATTGCTGTCTTTGCAGTATGTTAATTTCATGTTTTTAACATTTTACTTTATTTACAGTCTTTTTGTAGGGTGGATAGATACTGTGGTCACCATATTGGTTGTTCACACTAGAATTAACATTTCAAATTAGGGATGCTTAATACTTGCCACTGTTACATCTGCTCCCTGCCTATAAATTTATTCTTTTAGGCATTGGATCATATCATTCTCTTCCATTTTAAAATGGTTTCTCATTTCATGCTAAAAATTGTAAGCTATTAAAACATATGCTCTGGTTACTAGTAGTCGGGAAAAAAATCTTGACGATACATAATTTTGTACTATATTTCTTGTCTAATTTTTCTCAGTTAGAAAAGTTTATCTCAGTATGGATAACTATCCCTTTATGTTCCAGTGGGAAGAAATTAGTGGACTGGATGAAAACTACACACCTATACGAACATACCAGGTATGCCAAGTCATGGAACCCAACCAAAATAATTGGCTGCGGACTAACTGGATCACGAAAGGCAATGCACAAAGGATTTTTGTAGAACTAAAATTCACTCTGAGGGATTGTAATAGCCTTCCTGGAGTCCTGGGGACATGTAAAGAAACGTTCAACTTGCATTATTATGAAACAGACTATGACACTGGAAGGAGTATCAGAGAAAGCCAGTATGTAAAAATAGACACTATTGCGGCTGATGAAAGCTTTACCCAAGGTGACCTTGGGGAGAGGAAAATGAAACTCAATACAGAAGTGAGAGAGATTGGACCTCTGTCCAAGAAAGGATTCTACCTTGCATTTCAGGATGTAGGGGCTTGCATTGCTCTGGTTTCTGTCAAAGTGTACTATAAGAAGTGCTGGTCCATTATTGAGAACTTAGCGATTTTTCCAGACACAGTAACTGGGTCAGAGTTCTCCTCCTTAGTTGAGGTTCGAGGAACCTGTGTCAGTAATGCGGAAGAAGAAGCAGAAAACTCTCCCAGAATGCATTGTAGTGCAGAAGGAGAATGGTTAGTGCCAATTGGGAAGTGTATCTGCAAAGCTGGCTTTCAGCAAAAAGGAGACACGTGTGAACGTAAGTAAAAACAAAACATGTTTACATAGTTACTTTTTATTTTAAACTGTTTTTAACAAATGCCTCTTTAATGGAAGTGTTGCCTTACTTAATTCATAGAAGCCAGAAATTAGAGTGTCTGACAACTAAAGAAACAAATTCTGTTCGGGAATGGAAATCAATAATTGGATGTTGCATTTAGAAAAGCCATTAAAGTAACTGTCAAACTAAACACCAGTTTACCTTTCCTAATGCTATTACATACAAGCAGTCACATAGTATTTTATAAGAGATAGGCCAAAAAAAGCTATTTAGTACTTAATGATTCTTTAAAATAACACTTGAGAAAAATGTCTTGCAGAGAGGGTATCATTAATAATCCAAGGATTACTTGCAGTATATTCAGTAGCTAATTTGGGAAACTGTGCGGAAACTTTTAAAAATATATGTTTCTGATTAACATACTGAAAAGCAACTCAGAATGTAGCATTGATAGAAAACCTAAGGATATGTAGACTATTTTTTTTAAAGAAAAAGGAGTACAATAAATATATTTTTTTAAACACTCATATCTGAATTCTTGGAATAGAACTGAGGGCTGAAAACAGGCAGCAGTAGAATAGACTAGAAAACAGGCAGCATACCTGTTTTTCCCCTTTCATTTTTTACAGCCCTTAACATGCTGTAAAAGTTTAGATGATTTCCAGAGAAGATTTTGAATTAAGATTTAGGAATTGCAAAATATATAAAGGCATATTTTCTTTTCACCTGCAAAACTGTTTCTGTCAGTGGAACCAAATTATAGGATCCTTTTCTTTATCTGGAAGGAGATAGAATTTCATCTGAACGACCATTTCAGAAATTAGACATCTCACAAGTTGTGTATAGATGCTATTTGTCAAGGACCGATAAATTGCTGACTTTGTGGGACGACAGCCACAGATATACCTTTTTAGAATACATGTTCTGCCTTATTAGGTTGGTCAAGAAATACCAAACTAAATTGAATATATAATAATGGGTTTGATTAGTGTTTCCATGTATGAGTTTTTCTTTTTGTAAAAAGAAATTTAATTTACATTAAAACATCAATTTGATAACAGCTTCTGAAAGTCACAGACAGTTGCGGTCTTGGCTTTTGAACTTCTGACAAAGGGTTATGGTTATCGGCGATGATAAATAGACGTTTCATTAGCTATTTACCATTTGGTCTGACTGGTGATGGAGGATTCAAGTAGGGCATTTTCAGTGGAGATATCTGTCATGAAACATATATTTTCTCTTTTAGCAACCATAGTTAGGATCAGCAACTTGCTAAGTGAAATTGTAACACTGCTTATGATCTTATTTCAGATTTTCTTTGTTTTATAGACCATCAAAGGTCATAAAATGCAAGGATTGATAATAAAAATTACTTTTGCATCACCACTGCAAATGATGGCTAAACAAAGCAGTTGCTAAATAAGGACATTCAGGACTGGTGCTGGCTTTCTTCAGTCTTGCTTTTTAATCCCAAACAAATATGTTAGCATTGGGTAACAGCTAAATATTAAAAAGGATATTTAAAATATTGAAAAGCTACCCGTGCAAATTAGTTGAATGGCTGCATCTTGATTCTGCTTAAAACACTTGCATAATGCTGTGTGTTTATCTGATTTCATGATGAGACTTAGGTTTTCTCACCCAATCTTTAATCTTTTTTCAAAAACTGATTTTGCAGCGATCAAAATAATGTATTAATGACACTTTAAACGCTATTGTTTAGAAAAACTTGTTAGAATTAAAATTCAAAACAGAAGATTGATGGAGATACAGCTGTTATGATTAGAATTCAAGTAAATTGTTTATTAAATAGGGTTCTTAATTTTAAACTTCAGTGATGTCAACTGAAGCATTAAATGATAACTTGCAGTTGAGTGTCTCTCTTGTGTTCATTTTGTAAGAATACTTCTCATGCCGGCTTACTGCCAGAGAAACTGCTAAAAGAATATATTCTCTTGGAAGTGTTCCAGAATAGAGAGAGAGGGAGTTCCATCATTTCTGTTAAAAAGCCTGTTCTTGGGAAAAAAAATTTCAAAATGAAGTTTTATTTTACATTTGTTGTGAGAAATGTGTGATTAACAATTACTACCTATATTAAAAAAATGTAAGCTGACTAAAGTTTGAAGCATATATCTTTCATTAATTCCTTGGCTCTGATACTTAGGACTTTCTCAATGATAGCATTAATGTTTAAACAGGTGGTGACAAATGGATGCTGTATAATGATAGCATTCATGGTGAAACTGGTAGTTCGAGACAATCATGGGATCAAATTTGTTATAAACCTAATCCTACTATTAATTCAGTAGAATATTTTGTTTTTCTCAGACTTTGTAAAACAACCCAAAATCAAATTGTTCTGCTATTTTTTTAGCCTTTAATTGATTTGTAAGCTTTGCGTTTGATGTATAGGTAATATTTTCACTCCCGTATAAAATATTTATGGATCATGTAAAAATGAATGTTTGCACTGTAGTTCAGACTTTGACATTTTAATTTCCATATGCACTTACCCATATCTGCATAGATTTCAAAGCAGGTTTTTTAAATTTGCAAAATTAATAATCTATTCCAAGAAAAAAACACACACACCCAAATAGCCTCATTTAACCTCCTCCTCCTCCTGAAAAAAGTAATTAATATCTAACTTTTGATGTTATGAAATGTAATATTGTCCCTGATCCAAGATGAAGGATTACGAAAGAAAACCTTTTCTTTGTAATTTCTTTTTAGGAATTAGCTAATTAAGTAAAATGAGGTCTAAAACTCAAGTTCATTTCAGTAGATAATATACGTATTTATGTGTGTGTGTGTGTGTATGTGTATGATAATTGTTCAGAGAATTAATTTTGTAATACTCTTTAAATATTTATAAATTGCAGATTACAAAATATTCTAAGGCAGTTTCTAAACTACATGAACTACATGAACTACATGAACTAAAATATAAAATATATTTTAAAAATCCTGATAAAAAGCACATTTTCAAAGTTTATTGGAAAGCTTTGTTAAAAGCTTAAAATATTAATTAAGAAAATGTGATTCTTTAGCAAAGAAGTAACAGCTGAAATTACATAGTTCCAGCCTATCTCCAGCCTATAAAGTCACAAGCAAAGGTGTGGAACATTAATAAATAGCAGAGATTAAGATTGAGCAAATATTAATGTACTGAGATAGCTCAGATGTAACATTCATTTTGTCCCCATGGTTTAGTATGTCATCAGAATCAAATCAACAGATGTTAATGCTGCTACAGTATACCTTTTTAGAGTGTTGTTGTGCTATATAAATCATTGCTGGGTACAATGTATTAGAGTATACAGACCAGAGAGCATTAGCTTGTGCATCACAGCATTTACATTAATTTAATCATTTGTGTATAAAACTTTGTGAGATAAAACTTAATTTTCGCATTTACTGAAAGTATTAACTGAAGTAGAGACCTGAAAACCAGCTGGCTGGTAGAGGCGCGCGCATGTGAGGTGGAGCTGAGCTGGGCTGACGGCTCATGTGCCATAGGTTTGCCAGCATAGGTGTAGGCTATTCATGGGGATAATTGTGAAAACTTTTGCAGAAATTTCTTTTCAAATGCAAAATAGAACTTATTGTTCAGAATTACATCTGTCTAATAAGGCATGTACCCTAATTTTTTTGGCCTTTGTCAGTCACTAGAGTATCCCTCCCTTCCCCCCTCTTTCTCTCTCTTTCCCTCTCTCTTTCTTAGTGAAAAGGTCAGAAAGAAATGGTACCATTAAACTAGAAGGAGCTTCCTTAATATGAATAGATTAAGTTAAGACAGACATATTTCTGTTATTGATAAAAGTAGTGTTTCTGGAAGATATTTCTGCAAATGTAACTGTCAAATAAATTGAAATTTAAGGAAATACAGTACCCTAAGATTACTTTCTCACTGGCTGAACTCTCATTGTACTATATTTTATAATATATAGAATAAAACATAAAAATATAATGTTAAAATTAATGAATTGTTTTTCTTGTGTGAGTCCCACCTGGACTACTGCAATGCTCTCTACATGGGGCTTCCCTTGAGGTGCACCCGGAGACTCCAGCTAGTACAGAA
>JAPKID020007370.1:0-10294 GCA_026931265.2 Tropidonophis doriae | reverse complement strand
AGAATATATTGTGTATAATAATGCAACTTTCATGGGCAGAATTTGGATCAATTGCATTGAGATGGACAGCTATAGAATTTGAATGAATAAAACAAGCAAACAAATAAATATGATACATCTCTTTCCTTCAGGCACATACATTTGGTTGGTTTCCTGTCTTTGGTCATGCATTTGCTCTAAAAAAAAAGAGGAAAATAAACTTCAGGAACAGTACAGGATCTGCTTAATGCAGAAATAAAGTACCTTAACTTTCACCACAGTTTGCCTTTCTAAGGATACATTGAACCAAAGTTTCATAAGCTTTTGTCCAGATATTTCACAAGAAATGTTCCGAGTATCACTAACATATCTCAATCCAGCGATACCAGTATGTCACAATATTTTCTTATAATCTTTTCTTGACCAAAGTGGGCAGATGTCTCATGAGAAGCACATATCTTTGTTGCTTGGTTGCTATAATCCAGGAATGCTAATTGTTGGAGCTACTCAAAAGAATAATTGCATTTTCACTAGCAGGTGTTCAACCTTTAATAAAACTAGGAGTTTGTAATATAATTTGGTCATTTTGGAGGGGATAGGTTTTGGATTGCAGATGTTGCTGGGGGAAAAATATTCAGGAGGAATGTCTGAACAATTCTGAAACATTTTTTTTGCCTTGAGTTTTAACAAATACCAACCCTCCAAGGATAAAGTCCATTGAAATTTGATGTAATTTGTCAAGCTCTGCCTAAACTTGTTTAGTAAAGGTTAAATGCACTTTGTTCTGCTCACTGAGCTCATTCTAGCTTTCTGTCTGTCATTTTGTGTTGACTGACTTTATCTGACTGTGATGACAAGTGCTGAAGGCACCACGCAGGGCAATAGCCTATGTGCTGAAGTACTTAATTAAACTAGCCTAAGATTTTATGGGCAACAGATGGTTCATTCAGTCCTTTAATTTTGATCATAACTCAATTTACCTACTTCAAGGTAAATCAGCATTTCATGAGAGCAATCCTCTGATAGAAGTCTGTTTTCCTGTCCATCCTAGTAGCAAATTACTTTTGCAAAAAGTATTGTAAGTAATGAGCAATTCAATGTTGTAAGAATATGGGTATGTTACAATGCCTGAGAGACAGTGTATGTCAGTTCTATCCTTATCCAAACTGATGATGAACAGAAAACGGCCATTATTCTAATACTCCAATGGAAAGAATGTGAACCTATAATGCACAGCTTTTAGCCACTAGCAAACAACTGTTTAATTTTGCCCTTTGGTTCATGGTCAAGATTTATTACCTGAATGGGAGGAAAAATGTATTATTATTTTTTTCAAATGATTCAATCCTACCCTTGTTTCATTTGAACCTCAGGAGTAATTATCAAGGAACAGAGATGTGTTATTCTTTCTGTTGTTAATTTAAAATAATACTTCCAAGACATTTCTCAGGGCAAACACCCTCCCAAACCAATATGAAGAGATGGAAACAGAAACATAATAAATGGGTAAAAATAAAACAATGATAAAAACATTGCTCGCAATTCTAACGTCCTGTTGTTTATAATTACACTCCCCACTTTCTGCATGCATATCAAGAAAAAAAATGTGGAGCACTAGGAAATAGGCATGTTCATATCGGCACACAGACTAGAGCTTAATCCTTGTCTTCTCTACCAAAATGTCAAAGTAGCCTGTTTAATTTTGAGTGGCACTAAGCAACATACAGATAAATTGCTAGATTAATACTAGCAAAACTGTTTTAGCAATTTCCTCTTTAAAAAGAAAAAGGAACTATTACTAGCAAGGTAGATCATGACATCTCTTTCATACTGTCGTTTATTTTAAGTAGTGAAAAAACATTGCATTGGATACCAGGGGCTTGATCATTATCTTAAATCAGTTAATCGAAATCATTGTCCATCCAATAAAACTTTTAATGATATATAAGCATGTTAGGATAGCTAATTACATGCTATTCCAATTTAAATTATTTCCCTTTAATAACTGTGACTATTAATTTCTTGGCAAACAAAGGATAGGAAGTCATATCCAGATGTCATGTGTGGGCAGACAAAAGAAATAAATCAGGAAATGCAACCAAATGAGATTTAATAAGCTTGAGAAACAAGAGTCGTAAAGGAAGCAAATTCAATGTTCACCTTTTGTGGTACAGAGAAATTGTGATCTCAGAATTATTATTATGAAATGTGCACACTTTTCAGTTAGATCAAACATCATTGGAACTGTTCACAAGTTATGTGATGCACCTAAATTAATTATCATTTTCTAAGTAGGATGAGGTCATTTGGATATTTAGAAAACACATCAATAGAACTTGAGGGCGAAAGAAGAAAGTCACAGAGGCATCTTTGGAAAATTAACATTTGAATTCACTCTAGTCCAGTGTATTAAAAGTAAACAGAAAGCAGTGAAGCTTATTACACACCCTTCATATCTTAATTTCAAGAATATTTACCTCAACAGTTATTTACAAGGATTTTTTTAAAAAAAAACATTTTTTTTCTGCATCTATGTCACAAAAGTTTTAATTGATGGGCAACTCAACTTACTGAAAAATAATAAAAATGGAATAATAAAGCAGCACTCAATAAATCACCTTGACAATAAATAGGATGCAGCTTTACTTTACAATATTTCCAAATGGAGCATACATCCAATATTTAATGTCTGAATTCTAATTTCCTATGGCTCATAGGAAAAGAATAATGGCTAGGGAGGGGGAAAGTATATTTTACCACTGATCACATTGGGACAAGAGAGGGCACAACCCCTAGTACTTTGCTTTTTTGTAATAACTCTCATATCCTGTTTTATTTCTGGAATGTTAAGCAATAATTCTGTCGTTCATCAATTTAGAAGACCTCATTCTTCTCCTGTTTCTGTCAAAAATTGAAAAAAACATTTTTAAGTTGTATCAATACTTCAGAATGTGGTTGGTTTCCACTTTTAGTAGTGCCCATGAGTGAATAATGAAAATGGAAGAATGATCAGTAGAGGGAAGGATACACTAAGAATTCTTAGTCAACAATTTGTAGATCCTCAAATATGATAACATGGTTCTCAAAGCATTTTAATAGAATGAAGTGGCTTACATTTATAATATGGATTCTGTCTACCTGAGATATCCATCAGTAGATGGCCGGAGATAGAAATCTCTCAGGAAAGGCTAATATGTAATAGAGAAATATTTGTCTTATTCCATCCAGTTGAAAACGTGGATTTGGATTCTTGATAATAAGCATGTCAAACCACTTAGAAGTTCAAATACCTGTCTTATCAATATTGCCTAATCTGTCTCCTCACTACCCCAATGTGTGGACTTCAACTCCCAGAAATCATCTGCCAGCAAGGATGGATAAAACTGCTGTAGGACAGATGAAGGATTATGGGGCATCCATGGTACCATGTTCTGCATATTCAGCCCATAGAAGGGATCTCCTTTGGAACAGAATATCTTAGCACACATAGATATACACTTTAAAGCCCTTGGCACATAATCATCAATCAAATTAAAGACGGTTACTGTCTGCTTGGCAGAAATAATGTTGTGCTTCTAAAACACAGTGGTTTCATTTCTTGCAAAAATGATTAAAGAGGGTACTTTTCATGCTATTACCATATATATTGAATAAATATTAAACCCAGTCAACAAAATCCCTTTGGAAGTGGGGTGGGAGAAAATTCGCCAACATTATGGAAAACTCACCAAACCTTATGGAAAATATATTAAACCCAATTTAAGTTGTATTTTAAAATGCATCAAGAATAAAAGCATCAGATAAAGGGATCTGAGCTCTCCTGACTTAAGATACTTTGGGACTTTGTATTTGTGTGTGTATCTGTATTCCAAATGTATTTATTTAGAGTTTCCATTCTTAACAAGATGCATTTACATCACATCTTTTTAAATGGGCAAGTGTATTTGTATTCTATGTTGAATCAATGCACAAGTCTTAGTGTCATCGCATCATTGGTATATCTTAATTTCTGTTAAATTCCAGTAAATTTTGCTTTAATGGACTTCAGATGCAATAAACAAAATCTGTCAGTATACTGTATGGTTCTGTGCATGCATAAAAGCACATTTGTCATTTACACATGCATAACAATCCCATGCACCATTTTATCCATGCGTACAATATATCAATTGCGCATGTGTAAATCCTTATTCCCATTTTATGCATGTATAGATGTGTAAAATCTGCAGATATAAAATCTCATTCTGATTTAATGGATGCTTTACTTTAACAGGCATCCCCTTTCCCTTTTAGTTCATTAAATTGAGTGTTATTTTATTCTGTGTTTCATAACTAAATTCTAATTGACTATAAATGAGGACATTATGAATGAAAGAAGACTATGAAGAACAGCAAAATGGAATAGATAGTTTTTTTTAAAGGCTTTTCTTCCTAAGATCCTAGATGGCAGATATGTCTGATTTATATAAAAGCTAAAAGTTTTCTGCACAAAAATATGCTATTAAAAAGAGTGCTTTTAAAGATGTATCTATTGTTTCTACGAAGGGCCCAATTTCTTTGACTAATGGTAAATTTTAAATGAAGGGGAATAAATGCTTTCTGAAAAACGTTTCTGCACTGGAAACATCGTACTGCTTCTTTTCTCTAATGCTAAAATAGCAGCTTATTTTTGTACACTTTGTATGGCTGATGCTGTTCAAAAAATAAACTAATATATCTCTTTGTGGATTACATAGAAGATATTTGCATATTTGTTCATTTATTGACACCTTAAACAAAGTTTCCTAGATCGGGAGGTTCTGCAACTCCGGTTACATCAGATACACGTGTTTGGGTTAGGTCTGAGAGAACGATCTAATACAATATCATTTGGTTATACGTGTGTATGTGTGTGCGTGCATGTGTGTGTGCGTGTGCGTGTGCACGTATAAATTTTAGCCTTTGAAGGAACTGTATTATCTAAAGAGAAAACCATGTCTTACAATGGAAATCCTACTCCTAACAATTTCAGTTGGTCTGTTCCAAGCATGATTACATCTGGACTAAATCCAGTATTTCTTTCTTTCCATTTTTTTCTGAATCAATTTCATATTTCCCTCTCTATCCTTGATTTGTCACTTCTTAAGTGTTGCCTTCAGTGTTAACTGCAGTGTCTTCAGTACAATACTCTTACGATAAGAGAGGGACTGGGGAAAAGGCTGCCATCCCTGAAATATGCAGGAGTAGCAGAAGTTGAAACAACACGTAGTCCAGTTTTTCACCTTACTGCTTCAGTCTGTTTTTAGATGAGTGAGTTTGCCTTTTAAAATAGGCAAACCTTTTGCCTTGATATTATCTGCTATACAGAATGATTCCAGAAATCTTTGACATGAATGGCTCTATAAAGTCTAAATTCCTCCAGCTCTTCCATCCTTGTAAAAATAAAATATCTAAGTGACAGGGTTGATCTCATGCCACATGGCACAATGTTGTATACAAAATGTTATGTTGGAATAACAGAATGAAAACCGATTACCTAGAGAGAACCGAAAGATTGATCAGCCTTTCAAGTCAAAAGTGAGGCTCTGTAGGATGTTACTTATAGCATCTCAGGTGAATCATTCCTTTCCCAGGGTATATTCCATACATTAAGTCATTAAATCAGACTCAACATAAATTCCCAGTACAACCAATTCCAATTAGCAGATCATACCCTATTTGCAATAGGCCAGTCTTCTACTGTGAAATGTATACCAGTTTCCCCCCTTAGTGTAAAAATATACAATGCTACTGCATTTTATTTTTTTTTGCTGCAGTTAAATGTCCAATCAGTCCTTTTTTTTTTTTTCCTGAAAGTTCTGGTTTCTTTTTCCTTTTGTATATTTTTCATACATCTCCTACCCAGACTACTGTGTTGCCCTTCTTGATTCCTGAAACTTCACAGCGTAATGTATTTTGTCTGCCATTAACTATAAAGAGTGAACTCTTTGCTGGTGTTAGAAGGTATTGACCAAATAATCCACTGTCTTGGATAATTCTGTTGTAGCTGTTCCAGGGCCAGTCTTTAGGTCTGATAGGCTCTTTTAAGTTCTTCAAGAGGTCCATTTTCCCTGTCGACAACTCAATAAAAAGCACATCTGTTTGCAAATGTGAAGAAGCATAAATATAATACTGATTGGCTTCAGTGAAAGACGATTGGAATGTCAGGTGAGATATGTGCATAGAAGTTTGTAAATCATAAATCAACTTGATTTCTCCTTGGACGGTTATGACCTGGACTCTGATCCTCCTACACTCTTCATCTGCACTGACCAAATAACGTCCATCTGGAGAAATGTAGGGAGTACCTGATATATCATCATTGGGACCAATAACAGAATCTGTAACACTGTCAATGATAAGCTGTGGAATTCTCGGTATGGACTTGTTTGCTTTGCACTGCACAAAGAAATAACCTCCCAAGTGGGAGTAGGCCATGGCTTGGGGCAGGCAGCTGTAGTTTCCAAAGCTGATAGTTTTGATAGGAGACATGGTTTCCAGATCAATTTTATGAACTGCAGCCTTTGACTTATTGAAGATGAAACCAAACCTATAAATATAAAGCAAAACATGGTATAACTAACTATACCGTTTAAGAAACATGGTTCCATTCATGAGTGAGCAAGTTTGTGGTGCCCAAGTGCTCAAAACCAACACTGATTTAAGGAATCTTTATAGCAAGAACACAGGCTTTTCAGGCGAAATGCAAAACTTCAGTCTCAGGTATGAAATACTACGGGCCACCTTTCAAAACTTTGGAGCGAACATCATAAAACAGTGAGTTAAGCAAGCACAGAAAGTAGATACCATGAACAATACATTAATTTCAAATATTTAATATGACCACTGCCGCATCCTTAACAACTTCTCATTTGTCATAGGGAAAATTACAGTTTGCTGAAAACTCTGAAGAAGCTTTGGGCAACCCCCAAATTCTGGAGCCTCATCTTACCCAACCTTGCTTAGATCAAATGTCACACTATATTTTGATCATGGGAAGGAATGTGGCAAAGAAATTTTACCTTGTTTAATGCTCCATAGAGCTTAATTCTAAGCTGCAATAGAATATATTTAGTTGGACACACAGAGATATTCATGGAGAAAAGACATTAAAGGTGAAACAGCACACTGTCAGGTTTTGTACTTTGGAATAAATGGATTCTGTGCTTTCAAGATTTCAACAGAGTGAAATGGTGAAATGCCCGAGGACATTTTTGGGTTAATAGCAGAAGATCATTGCTTCTAGCATTTGCTTTAAGTCTCTTGCTAGAAAAAAATTAGCATTATCCTTCTGGTTACTGCTTTTCAATGTCTTAATGTATGTTTACATTGCATAAAGATTTTGAAATATATCTCATACAGAAAACTATTTTTTTCAAGAAATGTAAGTCTTTTCTCAGTGTTCTCATTGAGTTTCCCTTAGCCATTGGTAGCATAGACATTTGAAATCAAAGGGTTTACTAAATCCACATCCATTGCAAAATATAAATGTCTATATAGAAGAACTAGCTGGGGACGCATATGATGGTAGACTTTTTTTTTGGGGGGGGGGGAGAGAGATGACAGTATATCCTAGTACCCTTTAGACCCTTCCTTCCTTTGCAGAAAATGCTTATGAAACAGGTGGAAGAGTGCTAGAAGAGTTGAAGTAACACTAAGTGGTGCAGTTTGTCTTGAATTGAAAAGACGGTATCTCCCATTGTACCTTAAATGCAAAACAATTAATAGAAAATGTACTACATCAGGGTAGTCAACCTTTTTATACTTACCGCCCACTTTTGTATCTCTGTTAGTAGTAAAATTTTCTAATCACTCATTGATTCCACAGAAATGGTGATTTATAAAGTAGAGAAGTCAATTAATTATTTTTTAAAAAAGGAAAGTGCTTCAGTATCGGACAAAACCCCTACCGCCCACCATGAAAACTGGAACGCCCACTAGCGGGCAGTAGAGACCAGGTTAACTACCACTGGACTACATGGATGGTCCTTTCACCTGGAGAAATCAAAATAATAAGATTATGGTATTTTGACTACCAAATCTGAATGACCACAAAGGCCAAATATATAGCAGCATTAATTTGGAATGGGTTTTTGTAATTTCTCAGTCCTAATCTATAGTTTGTGATTTTTCTCCCCAGATTTTTCTCCAATACTTTTGATTGAAAACCATATTTCTGACAGTTCTAGTACATAGAAACTTATTCTTTCTACAAATAATAATCATTATTGTAAACCACAAAGAGTTTTGGGACTGTGGTGGATAGTGCATAACTATGTGTTTATGTGCATGCATAAACAGAAAAAAATAGAGTTGAAAGCTGCACAATATTATGCATAAAAATTAATTCCTTAAGAAAACAAAGGTTTTATATTCTCTGATCCTGCAAATAACCCTGGGATTTAGTTTGTCTTGCATCAATTACAAATTAAAAAAAAATCTAGTGCAGAAAATGAAAATAGTGTGTGACTAAGGAGTAATAAGATTATGCCTGCTGTTCCTTTGTATTAGGATGCATTGAAGTGCATTTTAAAGAAAAATACTTTGTTTAAAGCTCTTTTATGCTTACAATAAATGTAAGGCTGCAGTAGAAACCAGTGGTAACTTTAAGATACATAGATTTTAACTTCCCTCCCCATGGCTGACTGGGGAATTCTGGAAGTTGAAGTTTACATATCTAAAAGCTGCCAAGTTTGAGAAACATGGGTCTAAAAAGACATCTGGTAGTCAGATTTATATGCTCGTGGAGAGTTCTTAGGAGAAATACCCAGGGTTACATTGACAGATGAATGAGACAGATCAATGATACACCTGCTGTTATTAAATAAGCATTCAAGCATTTAATTTACATTCCCATTTCTTTCCTCTGGTTTGCTAAATTTTGTTATTGTTCCAACCCAGCTTTTGAACATTACTAATCATGATTTCTTCAAAGAGGCAGCTTCAAAAATCATTAATTTATATTGACATCAATACTTTTGTCATTCCTTATGAGATAGTAAGATATAGTACAGGGATTTTTCCAAGCTACACCACCTGTATTAGTTGAGTCTAGGTCATTCCATTTTTGGACTTTAAATCATTGTTTATTTTATTTATTTATTTAATTCAATTTCTAGACCGCCCCCTCTCCCCACAGGGACTTGGAGCGGTGTACAGGTAGAATTAAAAAATCAAAACCATAACAATACATATAAACTAAAATCAAATTAAATAATCTTCGGTACCAATTATAAAAATTAAAACTGAACCCATAAAACCAATTAAAATAATTTAAAAATTTCAGACTGGGGCGGTAGCATGAAATTTGCTACATCATTGTTTGAGTTGACATGCAAATGTGTGCGAACTTCTTGCAAACTTGAAATCTAAATTGCAAAATTGAAGAGAGGCTCTCAAGATCAATTGGGATTGGTATCACTTTAATAGCATCCCATGGTAATCTCCCTGCCTGAGCTGTGGGATGCCATCTCAAGGCTGACTGTGGAATTCTCCAGTTTTATAATCCTGGAGGACTTCAATGTGGTCTCCCTGGGACTGGCCTTGGAAGCACCTCAGAAGTTCGTGGCCAACATAGTAGTGATGGGACTATTCCAAGTCATTCGTAGTTTGACTTGAAATATGCAAGACAGATTTCTTCATCAGAGCAGTGACAAGAAGGGAGAGCTACCTTTGTCATGGTCAGATCATAATTCTGATCATGATTAAACTCTATTTATTACTCCTTTCCTCCAAGACCTCAGGGTAATTGACCTAGGGATTCAATTTCAGATTATCCCCACTTTAGCATTAATGTGATATGATTTGAATGGGCGGGGTGGTGGTGAAGGTCAAGGTTATCTAGCCAATTTACATGACTCAGGTTTCCTGAGCTTTAATTTAATTACTGCAAAACCCAACTTCACCTAGATTACACCTGAAATCCCTTCGCAATTTTATGGATCCATATTATTGTGATTTTATTTTGGTTTTATCTTAATTTAATATTTTATTTTATTGTCCATATATTATGCATATATATATAGCTACTGGAGCATACAGCTACCCATTTTGCCTTTCAGCTCCATCAACACAAATGCAACACAAATACACACACACACACATGCACACACACACACACACGCACACACACAGTATTGTATGTTCTCCCTCCCTCTATCTATCTAAAAATTTCATTTTCATTTCAAAACTACAGGCATGACATTGACTTTCAAGGAACCAAAATGATCTCCAAGGCTGAACAGCTGAACAGGAGAATAATCAGAGAAGCCATTGAAATAGAGAAGCAACCTAACAG
>JAPKID020007369.1:0-10295 GCA_026931265.2 Tropidonophis doriae | reverse complement strand
CCTCTGAGATATTGGAACACCATCTCTTCTTCTGCTGGACAAACTGGTAGCCAGTTCAAGCCAAATAAAGCTTAAAAGGGCTCTGACAAGGCTCCAGATAATCTGCACAAGTTTCAGAGCATGTGCGCCATCAAGGCAAGGTGCTCCTGTGGCACATGGACAAGCCAGCAGTAAAATTCTCCTGAAGCTATTATTCCCATATATTGATCCATAATAAATGTGTAATGAGAAATTAGGGTGGTCAATTTAAAACTAGAGCCCAAGCATTTCAAAAATCCTTGCAAAACTACGTATTATTTAAAATGATGAATCTTTTTTTATTTTCAATGAAAAGGCTTTTTTTTATAAAGTTCAAATGTTGTATCATATCTTTATATGATAAATTGAAATGTAATCATTTAAAATGTAGTATATTTCTTCTGTACAATTAATTCCAATGAAATCATTAAGTTTTATTCGTGGTAATTAGAGTCACACAAATCCATCTATCATTTTAGGGTTTCATCCAAGCTTGGGAATTATACACCGACAGAAAAAATATTCTCATAGGAAAACCTGGAATATGGAATTCAACACAGTGTAAAACAGCTCTATTTTAACGAGAGAAACGTTTCCTCTCCAGTCACACTGAACTCCGATGGAAGCCAGTTTAGCTAATACATTAGGGCCGTGATGGCCAATCTATGGTGTGCATGCCAGAAGTGGCACGCAGAGCCCTCTCTGGGGACACGCATACAGTCGCCAGCTGCTCTTCCAGTTTCCAGCATGCACATCAATTTTCCGGCCCATTTTCTGGCCATTTTAGGTCCTTTTCAGGGCTATTTTTAGGCCATTTTTGGCACTTTTTCAGCCCATTTTTACTCCAAAAATGCACCCAAACCAGCTTGAAAAACAGCCTGAAAAAGGCCATTTTTTCAGGCCATTTTGAGACTAAAAACAGACCAAAAAATGACCTGAAAATAGCCAAAAACCAGGCATGCACACCAGCCAGCTGGCTTTTGGGTTGCCGGTGCTCCAACCACAAGCGCACGCACACACATTCCAGTTTGGGCAATTGGTACCAAAAAGGTTTGCCATCACTGCATTACGGTGTACCTGTGCTAATAAGCAAACAGGTTGTAAACATCACGTAAGCTGCTTGTGAGCGGTTTGGTGGCACACTGGTTAAACTACAGTACTGCAGGCAAACTCTGCCCACAGCCAGGTCAATCCTGACCGCCTCAACACTGACTCAGCCTTCCATCCTTCTGAGGTGGGTAAAATAAAGAGCCAGATTGTTGGGGGCAAAAGGCTGACACTGTAAACCAGTGGTAGTCAACCTGGCCCCTGGCGCCCACTAGTGGGCATTTCAGCTTTCACGGTGGGCGGTGGGTTTGTCCAATACTGAAGCACTTTCCTTTTTTAAATTTAATTGACTTCCCTACTTTATAAATCACCATTAGTGTGGAACTAATGGTGAAAATTTTACTATGAACAGAGATACAAAAGTGGGCGGTAGGTATAAAAAGGTTGACTACCCTGCTGTAAACTGTTTAGAGAAGGCTGTAAAGTGGGATATAAGTCTAAGTGCTATTGCTATGAGCAACTCTGACACGGAAGTATTCGTGCACTTCATATTAAACAGAGATACACAATGGAAAAACAACCTTTTTTCTTTCATTTAGTTTTCTCAATATATACCCGGTAAATATTCCAGGAGTGATACATCTGTTAGTACTACATGTATGAAAAATTGGAAACTATTATTAAAAGTACTGAATTGTTATCTTCCTGAAAGAACCACAACCACCTGCTATTAAGCCATTACAATAAACTCAACTCCTTCTATTGAAACTCAAGGAGTTTTTAGGCTCTCAGGAGATGCAAATGCAATCCCCAACATGAAACACACCCTTTATGCCCTACAACCCCCCCCCCTTCTTAAGCCACAATCGTAACCTGGCCTGTATTGCAACCAATGAGCTGGCACAGGGCATGTTTTAGACCAGTGGTAGTCAACCTGGTCCCTACCACCCACTAGTGCTGCAGCCGGGTGGGGTCAGTGTCTCAAGGGGGGAGGGGGGAATAGGTCGTGTGACTCCCTGAGGCATCAAGGTGCATCCAGCACCAACAAACACTGAAGAAGCACCTGAGAGACCCAGAGAGCACCAGAGAATCAGAACGAGAGAGATGAGTGAGACAGACAGACAGACAGAAAGAGGGGGGAGTGATTAGAGAGAGCGCGAAATGAGAGAGGGAGCAAGAGAGAGAGAGAGGGAGTTTTGTTTTCTGTGGGAAATGGGTCCAGATTGAGTGTTTAAGGTTACAGAAACAAGTGGCCAAGCTAAGCGCCTAAAGGATCCCATTCCGTCACTGGGAATCCAGGCGCTTCTGTAGCACGCTGGGTTCATATTAGTGGCCTGTGGGATTTAAAATTAAAATTATGAATTTAGTGGTCCCTGACATCCGAAAAGGTTGGTGACCCCTGACCGCACACTCACACAACATGCTGAAACTTGGTTGGAACAAAGTTTGGTGTATTGCATGAATCCAGCCTGTTGCTTACTTTATACTTCAATGTACTGCATGTTGCAAGTTAATTCATTTATAAAGCTAGATATGTTCTGCGAATTCAAATTATAAGGAAAATTCCTCCTGGAACTCTACTAGAAGATTGCTAAGCTTCCACACAAACCTCCATGCCACCTCACACACACACACACACACAGACACACACCCATCTCTGGCCTGGGTGAAATGGATGCAAGAAAGGAAGATTAGATTAGATTTATTTGATTTATAAAACTGCACCCTCTCCCCGAAGGGACCCGGGGCGGAAGGCTTTTCTGGAACAATTCCCACTCATCCCAGTGGAAAGGCCAGCCAAGAAGCCTGGAATGTGCTCATCTCCACATTGACCTTATAATGTTTCCACCACCCACAAGTCGCCTTTTACCTTTGCACTTACCTATGAGAGACGGGACAGAGCTAGCATGGTTAAGGACGGCATTAACGTATCTCGCTTTTCTTGACTCAAGGTCTGCTTCTTGAACTAATATCCGTTTAGGCTTTACAGGACTAGAAGAGGAGGGAAAAAAATAACCATCTGCAAATGTACCACAAATGATCTTCTAGGAACGAGCCAATTACTGGGAAAGTTTTGAAAGCAAAAGCAAAACATAATTGCACAGTTGTTTTCTGCTACTTTCAGACAACCAAAAATAAAGATTTTACTTCCAAATTTTAAAAATTTGTACAATGTCACAAGACATTGCATTAAACATATTTCTAAATAACAAACAATGGTAGTGAACACCTACTCCGTTTTCAGTCAAAAATTCAATTTTAACATTTGCTCCCAGTGTAACTTGTCAATAAACTATAAAATGGGGAAAGAAAACATACCAATATGCCACCTGCTCAATGAAGAAAGGAAAACGATAACAGATAATAAAGAAAAGCAGTAGCAATGCTTTGTTCAAGCTTCTCCAACAAACGCTCTGTGTTCCACCATGAAATTGTGAAGCATCAGGATTAAAGCTCAGGTTTGAGAGAAACATGGTCAGGGAATATATCTTTACTTGAATTTAATACTCCAGGATCATATGAACAGAATTCCTGGATGCTACCTGAAAGAGTTTATTTAAAAAAAATACTGCCAAATTCCAAAAGGACACAAGATGTACAAAAAAATGAAAATGAGGTAACAGTAACACAGAAATAAAAAACAATCTTTAAAACAGCCCAAACAGACCATATTTTTTACAAAGTAAGAAGACCCTTTTTCTGTTGACTGTTTTTAACAATTCTGAAGTTCAGTAGCGACCCAGCCGTCCAAACGTCTAGGGGAGCTTCTGCCATAGGATAAAGCAAGGCTGACTCTGTAAAGTGCTTAGAGAGGGCAGTCGAAGCACTATTGCTATTTCCTGCTTTCCCATGAAGCTTATATCCCTCCTGAATCCATGGGAATCATTACATGGGAAAGATCTATACGTAGATCACGTAACAGGCGTTTCCTTGGAGACGCTGCTTTACACTCTGTAAAGCCATTCTGCATGCAGCTCACAAGATCACGATCTGCATGCTGGGCAACCTATTCACAACCAAGATCGGTTGCCAAGGACCCTGAGGTCACGTGATCACAATCTTCTCTGCCAGCTCCCCCAGAAAGTCAGTGGGGAAACCAACAGGGAAGGTGGCAAGCTGCTGCTGGCTGCCAAAAGGTTTCCCTTCCACCTCATGCATGGGGGCGAGGGACAGGAAGTGAAGCTGCCAAAAGATGGAATCTTTGAGATCAGAGCTTTCTTTCGGTGGGAGCCTCCTGCCCTTCTTAGGCAGGGACCTCGTTTCAGCTCCATTCGCCTAACAACCAGTATGGTTACTTAACAACTGTAACTGGGAGAGCCAGGACTGGAGCCAGAGAAAAATGGTCTCGTGGGTGTCTTGCTTAAGAACCACTTTGCTAAACAACTGTGATTCCAATCCCAACTGTGGATATAAATTGAGGACTTCCTGTATTTGAATCACCAAACCTTTGTATCTGTTAATTACTAGAAGTCAACATGGATTTGCAAGAACAAATCTTGTCAAACTATTCTTAATTCATCTTTTGAATGGATAATTGCATTGTAGAATGCTGAATAATTTATCCTGACTTCAGCAAAATATCTGATAAAAATACATCATGAGATTTCTTTTATTTAGTTAAAAATAGGCAACATAGCATGGCATTTCATCCATCATCATCATTCTAACCACTGCAAGATGAAGGCCTCTTCCGGCTGTTTCCAACCAATGTGATTCTGAGCTTTCCTTCGCCAATTGAGCCCACAATACTTGCTGATATTGTTGATCCATCTTGTTTTAGGTCTCTTTCGTGGACACTTTTGATCAAGTGGGATCCATTCAATGACTGCCTTGGTCCACTTGCCACCTGCCTTCTTGCTAGGTGACCAGCCCATTTCCATTTAAATCCTTTGACTCTTTTGATGATATCATACACTTTGGTTTGTTCTCTAATCCATATGCAGGACTTTCTATCTTGTCTTGTGATGCTGAGCATGTATCCTTCTTTGTGCCACTCATGGGTTTTGTATCAATTGTGAGGTTAGTGTCCATGTTTCACTGGCATGTTAGAGCAGGTAAGCATAGGGGGAGGCTGTTCTTGAAAATTACATTAAACATTTAACACACTGTTCAATTTCCTTTATTGTGTCACCTTCTATTGAGATCCATTGGTCAAGGTATATATAGTGGTCTGCTACATTTAGTCTCTGCAAGTATAAAAAAATATTTCTTTGGTGAATTTGTTAAACATAACCTGGCTTTTTTTCAATTTCTCCTGCTTTGTGCAGTTGTTGCATGTGTCTTTGTAGGTCTTCCCAGTCTTGTGAAAACATCATCTGCAAATCTTAAATGATCATCTGCAATAGGCGCCATTAATTTTTATCCCATCTAGTCTAGTTTTTGAAATACTTCTTTAAGGCGAGGTGAGAAAAGGATAGGTGATATTGTACCACTTTGTCGTACATCTTGTCCTATGTTGATTTCCACTTTAAGATCATTAAGGCAAATTGCCGCCATTGTATTTTTCACCGCCCCGAGTCCCCTGGGGAGAGGGCGCGGTATAGAAATATAAATAAATAAATAAATATATTGATTGTAGTAAGTTTATGTAAGCAGTGTTTACATTTTGGTTGAGCAATGCCTTAATTATTGCTTGCTGAAATAGAGTCAAACACCTTTTCGTAGTGAATAAAGTCATGCGCTGAGGTTTGGTGTAGTCACTGTACCTTTCAATGACTTGCTGAAGAATATGGATGTAATTCATTATGCTGTAACCCCTTCAGGACCCTGCCTACTTCTTTGGCTGCACATCATTTAATGCTCTCAATATTCTTTTTGCTATTATCTTGGTAAAAACCTTGTGGCTTATTGGGCAATTGTTATTTAAATCATTTTAGGCCCCTAATGTGTATACGAATCACTTCAGCATTTTTCTATGGATCAGGTATTTTTTCTTCTCTGAGGCATCTTGACTATAGTTTTGCTAGTATCTTGTGTAGTATCTTGTGTCCTGAAGCTTTGCCATTTTTCATTGATTTTATGGCACTTGATACTTCCTCCACCAGGATATTTGCCATTTCCTCTTTCATGAGTGTTACTTGATCTTGATTTTCATACAACTCTGAATAGAACTTTCCAATTATTTCTAACAATCCCTGTCTTGTTCTACACACAGAGCCTTCTTCACATTTCTTCAACCTTCTTTCTTGTATTTTTAAAATAGCATTTTGCTCTATTAATGCTTTTGTTTTCTTCAATTGCCTTTTTTACAAGTTTCACATTAAACTGACATGTTTCTTCTTGGATATATTTTCATAATCTTGGAAAGTATGCTTCATTCTTCAACAGTTTTTCATTAAATTAATAGTTTCATCAGAGATTTTTGACTGTACAGTCTTTTTCCGGCAATGCTATAGATGTAGCAAATTCAAGGATGTTTTTGACTATTTGTCCATTTTGGTCCGTAATGTTCATTTCTTCCAAATCTTGCAATGGAGCACAGCAATTTGATAGATTAATCTCAAAGCTGTTGTTCTCTTCTAACAGCTTGTCACTCTTTTCATTGTTTGTGACATTTTTCTCACTTTTATACTCTTTTCAACAGTCTGTCTTCATTTTAGCTAGCGGTCACTTTAGCTATGGTCACTCCCAACATTAAAACAATTGATCCAACAGTACAATTGAAGAATATGGTTTTATTACTTGACATGATGAAGTCAATTTCGCTTGTGTACCCAGATGGACTCTTTCATTTTCTACTAGCCTTTTTCCTGTAAAATATGTTCATGATGTAAAGTTCCTGTCTGTCCGTCACCTCTATTATCTCATTCACTACTTCCATAGGGCCAGTTGCTTTTTTCCAGGTATTGTTCTTCCTATTCTTGCATTAAAGCCACCCATTAGTATTGGCATTTTTCTTTGTCTTTTTTTTTTTAAGAAAGAAATTTATTGGTTTTCAAAATTTATACAGGGAAAAAGGTATAGGGTGAGAATAACATTTTGGTAGCTTCTCTGCCATTGGTGGTGTCTCTCCCAAAACTTCATACATTTACAATTTTAAAAATAAAGGATAAACATATAAAAAGATTACATTGTACAGTCCATATATTCAATCATCTTTTTCTTAGCCATTTTATCTTGTATCGACAATTACAATAGGATTTCAAATAAAATCACTTTTGAGATCCGAGTCTTTTCGCAATTGACTCCTCTTCCCTGTCTCTAGGCAAGGCCATCGCTCCCTCTGTTCCCCCATCTTTGCCTCCCAACTGGGGGGAATGTTTTTGAATAAATGCCTCCGCTTCACTTAGTGTTTTGATTTTTACCCTGCTCCCCTCCCAGAAAATTAACATTCCCTCTGGTGGGATCAACCAAGTGTTGAGGCATTGGTTGCAGCAGAAATTGACCAACCAGTGTGCTCCTAAGCCTGACATCATCATGGGCTGAGAGAGTGTGAGTGGCCCAAAATCATTTTCCTGGCTTTCATGTCAAAGACTGCAGTAGATCACATAGTGTACTGATTTATAAACTTTAACTATGGGACCAAACTGGCTCTCCAATGAAGTATAATATACACATTCAAATAATCTTGACCATGTGGCGAGAAGAGTTAGGTTTTCAAGTAGTGATGACTAGGTCTACTTTTTGGTTATTCCAATGTTTTGTTAACAGCTGTGGCTGACATCTTCAGAGATAAGAATAGGGACTTTTATTTTGACCTTGCATGTATTTTATAGAGATGATGACGATGATGATTTACACACAGAGAGAGGGGGAGGGGGGAAGCAGGGAGAGGGAGAGAGGGAAAGGAGAGGGAGAGACTGGCAATGATTGTGCATGCATTTCATTATAGAAAAGTTTTTAGATGATAGCTCTCTCAGAGTATAGTAATATAGCTTTGCTGACCATCTTAAGATACTCAAATGTAGCATTGTACCGTTGATTATGTATTTATTTATAGGAGGGAAATGTCTGGACCAAATGTAATTTCTAATGTTGGATTTTCCTCCTTACCAGCAGGAGCCCCTCGTGTGGAATACTGTGAAGCCGTATACTTAGTCAGATAACTATAACTCAGTAAATTATTCAGGAACCCCCATGAGGTCTCTTTTCATTTCCCACAAGCAAAGCACTGACCCTTCATTTTAACTACAGTCACCAAGACTGCATTCTTTATTTTGGCACTGATAACAGGACATTTAGTTCTGGACATCCCATATATTCTTTTTGGGAATTGTATTGCTGTTCTGTGCCCATTATAATAATTATTCATTTGGTTTTCAACCCTAGTCCTTGAGACAATGTCCCCATGACAACTTCCTCCCCACCCCATGTAATCTGTCATTGAACACACATTGCTATGTGTGTTTTCTTTCACTTGAACAGACTTGCTCTTTTCTTCAATTAACTAGAGACACTAGTTAAATATAACACCTGATTCCATTACCAAAAGCAATCTAAACCATGATAATGTGTAAAGTGACTATGTAAACCAAGTCTCAGTCTATGCCTCCTTGTCACTCTGCCCACCTTAGTTTTGTTGGATTATTTAAGGACTAAAGACAGCCTCATTTTTAATTTTCAGTTTTACAACTCAATAATGATTGCCCCAAAGCCTCAGTATTGCATTACGGAATCTCTAAATCAGGGTTGTCAAACTCGATTTCATTGAGGGCCACATAAAGGTTGTGTTGGACCTTGGGGGCCTGGATGGTGGGTGTGGCCAGCTCGATGCCATTCATCAAGTCTCCATTTTCAGCTGTGAGGGCCTCCTGCAGCCCTTTACCTGCAAAAATTGAACCCGGGAAGGCTCCACTGCAAAAATTGAACCCAGAGAGCCGCAGGAGGCTGTTGTGGCTGAAACTAGAGCCTGGGAGGGCCACACAAAGGAGAGCCACTCATAGCCCTCCCAGCCTCCATTTTGTCTAGCAGAGGCACCATGGACTGGTCGTTCGCTGTTTCTAGGGCGGCCTCGTGGGCCAGATCTAAGCACCCTCTGGATCTTGAGTTTGACATCCCTGCTTTAAATCAAGGAACAGCAACCTGAAATTCAAGGAAAATAAAATCATCTGGTCCTTGCGCTAATTTCAAGATCTCCGTGCAAGAAATGAATTATATGTTTGGTTAAAAGCAATTAATCCCTTCCTTGTGAAGAAAAGAGGTTGTCATAAAAGGTAACTGTAACTCAGGATCCTTTTAAATGTTCTAACTCTACCTGGTCACAAATTGTCATGAGCATATTATCCCTGTGGGAATCCAAGCTTTAAAGAAAAATAAGTGTTCGTATCTGGTTTAAAGGTATGGGGAAATAGTCATAGTGCACAAAATTACCCACACCAAGCCATACCACTGTTTTCTCAAAATGTCAGACAAATTGAACCAAGCTAGATAGAAAGTCTTCACTCTCAAGCAAGCAAAAATAATAAGATGGCAAAAGCATTGCTCTCCAAAGTAATGAGCTACTATTTGGATCTGTGCTAGGCAGCATATGCTGTTAATTTAGAAAGTTCCAAAAACCTATGGATGTCCTTTTTTTTCTTATATGATTTTTTTATTATTATTCTGTGTATAGTCAATGCCTCTGGAACAAGATCAACCAAACCTATTTGTTTCAATTCTCTGTTGGATTGATGTTTTATGGATGTTTTAAAACAAAATAAAAATAATTTCCCCAAAATACGATGGAACAGAATACAATTCCAGTCAATCCAATCTGACATATCCCAAGATGAGAGAATGCAGCAACAGAATAGCATAGTATATAATTGACCTAATCCAGTTGAATTTTCTTAAAAACTGCACATTATCATACATAGTAGTACTAGAATCTTTTTTGCATTTTCCTAAATGTAATTTCTATTGAACCCAGTTTTCTTTTGCCTCAATAATTGTGGGTAATATTGCACCATTATAATGCAGTATGTTCACGTTATTAGCAATGAGGTGTTGTGCAGTTTTTTGTTAATATCTATATTCTTGCTGATGCAAGTCAATAATTTTCATTGAAACTACCTTTAAATTCAGAAATGAATTGGATTGTTTATATGCCATCAAATCATTGTTGACTCTTAGCAATCACCAGAAATGACTACGTAGGTTAAAATGTAACTATACTAAACACTTTACAACTCTTTACATATTTCAAGATAGAGTGCCATCTTTTTTATAAAAGGAAAAGGATAGATTGGACACTAAAAACAGAATAGTTAACTGGAATATGTATATGTAGGTCTATTTATATCTCATACATA
>JAPKID020007368.1:0-10295 GCA_026931265.2 Tropidonophis doriae | reverse complement strand
ATTAAACCCAGCATGGTGTTTAATTGTTTGTCTTTCCTGGCTCTTGTTCTGGTGACGATGTAAAAGATCTACACTATATTGCCAAAAGTATTCGCTCACCTGCCTTTACTCGCATATGAACTTTCAGTAAGTGACATCCCATTCCTAATTCATAGGGCTCAATATGACATCAGTCCACTGCACACTGTTCTTGAGCTAATCTGAAGGCTACATGAAATTTGGAGGTCTGTAGCGATTGACTCTGCAGAACGTTGGCAACCTTTTTGCACTATGCACCTCATCATCTGCTAACCCCGCTTGGTCAATTTACATGGCTTACCACTTCATGGCTGTGTTGCTGTCATTCCCAAATACTTCCATGTTCTTATAATACAGCTGACAATTGACTGTGAAATATTTAGGAGCAAGGAAATTTCACGACTGGATTTGTTGCACAGGTGGCATCCTATCACCGTTCCAAGCTGAGCTCCTGAGAATGACCCATTCTTTCAAAAATGTTTGTAACAACAGTCTGCATGCCTAGGTTCTTGATTTTTATACACCTGTGGCCATGGAAGTGATTGGAACACCTGATTGATTATTTGGATGGGTGAGCAAATGCCTTTGGCAATATAGTGTATCTCTTTCTTTCTTTCTCACTTCTCTTCTTCCCTCTTTCTCAGAGTTTGAATTTTTGGAAATGCAATTTTTCCATAGCAACCTTGAAAAAACTGCATATCAAGACAGAAGAAGATAAAAGAAAAGTAAAGCTCTTCTCCTTACCCTCACTGCCACCATGCCCTTAAAAACTGCTGAAAAGGAAAGGAAGGAAAGAGCTGATGCTTCTGTTCCTTCTTTCACAGCCTCACAAAGTTCATCTTAGGGAAACCAGCTCCTCAGAAGAGGCAACTGGAGCAAATGCAGATCTCTTGGGAATAAAATAACTTTCTCCTTCCCTCACTCTTGACTAACAGACCCACTTCCAAAGCTTTAGAGATGAAGCTCTAAAACTTCACAATTAATATTATGTAAACTTTGGTATTATATCCTGTCACCTCAGTTATCAAACCTTATCGAGGAAACATGAATGAGCATACGTGGGAATAAAGGGATTCATAATCTTTTAACTCTATCTTGATGTTATCGGAGATCTGGTAGCAATTCAGTCAACTCTTCCTGTACAATCCCATTGCACCCTCTTCAATTACAACTGGTCTTCCACTTATCTCCATAATGGAAGCTGCAGGTTACCACATGATTGGACCTCTTTTTACTACTTTTTTCTTTTGCTGTGGTTGTTAAATGACCATTGTGGTTGTAAAGTGAGCACCAGCAAATGCTTCAGTCATTAAGCTTTGGAGCATTTTTTTCTGAAAACCAGAAGTAAGTGCCAGTTTTTGGCAAAAACATCATAAGCACATTCAATGTTTGCGGGATACTGCAAACAGTTGGAAATGCAGTCACATGACCAAAAGGAAGGAGCTTGCTCAGTATTGTTTACAATTGTACAATTTCAACTGGATCATAATTACCTTTGGATGGCCCATTGAAACTTTGACTGGTTGCTAAGAAAAATAAAATCTAAACCTTTATTTATTTTATTATATTTTTATCCTTATTATTTTATTTTATTTTTATTTTAATAATTCTTCCTTTTTCAATTTTCACCACCACAACAATCCTATGAGATGGGTTGGGCTGAGGAAGGGTGAATGGCCCAAAGTCACCCAACTGGCTTTCATGTTTTGCACTACAAATTCCTTTCCCTTCCCACACTTTGAATTTCAGTTCTCAAATCTTCCATTCCATGTCTTTTTTTTAAACCTCTCGGTTTCGTCTGCAGAACAAAAAGCTTTGTTCTACATGCAGTCACCAAGGCAGCAGTACAGCTTCAAGAGAACCCAGTCAGATAAAATTTTAACAATATGTGTATTCATACACATTTATCAGTGTGTAGTTGCCGTGGACTTGTTTAAATTGTTCGTCTAAAATTCTTTGAACTTTTTCTTATTTAACATGGTAAAGACTTCCCACCATGAGTAAGCATGTATCATAAGATTTCTCTGTCCTCTGTCCAGCAGGGAATGTTGTATCTTTAGGCAGGAGAGAAGGCAACAAATACTTTTGTGAACAGATCTGAGTCCCAGGTAGCATCCTCTGCTCTCCTACGCTGATCTCCTTGGGATATCAATTAATACACAAGAAAGATTCACCTGCTAGTCTTTTTTTAAAAAAATATTTTGTTGTACAGAATGTGAAAAGGGTCCAATGGTAATTTTTATCAAGCAACAAATTGGAAGGATCTTGGTAGGTATTCAAATAAACTCCTCTCCAATGCAGGAAGTTGATTATTATTGATTGAGTCCCCTTGGCATGTGGCCCTTCCGTTCTGCTTTAAACTATTTGAAAAAAAATGTATTTTATAACCTCTTAATCATATTGGTTATCATTTTGCTTCTTAATCACCCTTCCATATGTAACAACATCTAACATAATTTTTATAGAATTACAGAAATGCAACACACCATTAGGCCGTTGACTTCAACCTCCTCCTCATGTGGGCATCCAAATTAAAGCATTTCCTGACAGATGGCTGGCTAAGCCTCTGCCTTAATACATATATTTCACAATGATTAGCACCATTCCTCTTATTCATCTCTTCTTTAAGACAACATGTATAATTCTCTGTAATTTTACCCATGTTTCTTGCTGTCTTCATCCCCTGCTTCCATGTCAGAACTGGAGAGAGGGCTCCAGATGAAGTAGAAGAGAGTCCTACTCATGGAATAATATTTTTCAAATTGCTACTCCTTCTGATGCAATCTAACATTGCACTACCGAGTTTCAGCTGCCATGTTGCAGTTAGTAATGACCTTCTGCATTTACAGTTTTATTGGACATTGGAAAATTAGCTAAGAGTTTAATTAACTTGTGTTGATGATACCCCTTAATGCATAATAACATACTGCATGAAGATTTATGAATAAAGCAACCATGAAAACAATGATGGCATTTCAGCTCTTTACTGAATTTAATCATCCCTTTACTGATACAGGTAGAACAAAGGTGTCAAACTCGTGGCGTCACATTGTCAATACGTGATGTATCATGACTTTCCCCCCTTTACTAAACCATGGATGGGTGTGCCCAGTGTGTGACACCTCTGGCCCGTGGGCCACAAGTTTGGCACCCCTGATGGAATAGCATGGGATAAAAGAACGCAAAAATAAAAATATAGCATTACATCCTAGTAAGACATTTACAGCTCGCAAACACCACCAGTTTCTCCATTGCTTGATTTGTTTTAGCTAAAATGCACTGACTGAACAAGGGGAAAAGCAGGCAGCGAGACAATATTGTAGAGGGCGAAAGACAGCTAAAATATTTAAAATATTTTAGATTTCTAGAAGCAAACAACACGTTCTCCAAAAATCATGCTGTGGTTAAAAAAAAACAACTTTTTGTCTTTCTTTTCTCCCATTCTCTTTCCAGCTGATCAAAATGGATTTGGTCATTCTTCTTTAAAGGGAAGCGAACATGTCGGTGGAAGACTTGTGGATAGAATGTTGGTTTCGTGCATTGAAACCCAGGAGGATGAGTGACCATTAATTTGTATTTTGTGGCTTCTCTGGTTTTTCACCCTTCAATTACAAGTCAAGAAGGGCGTTCCTCTCACAGGTTTTTTTTTTTGGTAAGATTAAGAAGCACAACAACCAGAGAGACTGCTGAGTGCGAAATAGAGAGAAATGGTTAACAAGCATGCACATGTGTACACACACACACACACACACACATAGCTCCAGTAATAGCATTCACTGTGCAGCAATGAAAACGCTCAAAGACATTTTAAAACTCTTGAGAACAAAGCGTCCCAGAAGGATGCAACGTTTTGGGATTATTAAAAGGCACATTTGGCAAAGAATTAGTTTAGAACCATGTATACCTTCAATCTGAGAATCAAATCTATTATTGATGAACTCTTTGCAGAGGGAATAGGAAAATTGATCCAGCCATTACACCATCTCATTAACAGATGATTCATATCACATTTTGCTTTTCTGGCTGGTTGCACGCTGTTTTATCATGCTGGATCATGCTAGGAATTTCAGATATTGTCTGTATTTATACCTGTGCACCTTCTCATTTTACTGAAGATTCTTCTGAGATTGTTTTTCATTATCGTATTTTTTCTTCTGCTATAAAAATATCAATACGTACATATTGCTAAAGAAGCTGGCTTAGTTTTCTTGCAAGTATGAGCATTTCTAACGTGCACTTTTGTTTCCTGCAGCTATGTTTGGAAGTATGAAATAAGACAGTTCAAAATGGCCAAAATTATTTTTAAAATAAGCTAGCAGACTCAGTTGATGACACAGATCAATTAACAACTCAAGAAGCAAAGCAAAATAGCCAGGAAGTCATATTTATGTATTTATGATAATCTAACACAGTTAAGTCTCTTGAGTTCAGGTCGCCTCTGGTCGTGACTGTGACAGACGACTGTGTAGCATTTTGTGGCAACAGTATGAAGTGGTTTGCCGCTTGAGTTCCTCCAAGATGTTTTCCAAATTTTGAACATTTTCAAGATCAGCCAAACTCATCAGGTTTCGACCCCTGCTATGTCATAATAATTTTCTCCCCTTCACATTAACATAACACCAGTTATTAAAGGCTTGAATTTTTCAGGCCTCATAAAAACCACTTATGGCCAGGGTGTGCAGTTTTGCATCAAATCCCTGCTTTCCAAACAGAAGCAACAGCAACAACAATGGAAGATGCAGTAAGAGACCAGAGAAGAATACTAACCTTTTGAAAGATTCATAATGAGCTAAAAGGCCAAGCCAAAAGTCAATTTATTATTCACGAAAGTCTCAGGTTCCCCTGTTTTTGTCTTCCTGAATAAAACATACCCCGAAGACCACTCAGAGTCAATCTGAAACACTGGAGAGACAGAGAGTTTAACCAAGTCACACAGATTTGCATATGTATTTAAAAGAAGCCAAGAAGACAATGGATGCTCTCACTTAACCTTAGAGTTTTTGAATTAAAGTAGCATAACGATTTGACTAAGTTAGCATCTAAATAAATATTTCATTGTGATCCTTTGTACTTATATATGCAGCTAAAATTATGTATTTTCAGAAACAAAAGAACAACAATGGCAGAGGATGGTGAATGGGTCAGATCAGGCTGGGAACTGCAGAGAAAGAAGTCCAGAAATGACACTCTTCCATTCTCAAATTCCTCTGGGAGACACAATTGGGCAGTGACTTGGAACGTTGGTGACTGCTGCATTCTAAGTACTTTTCCTTCTTACTTCTCCCATCCTAAATTCAAGAATTCCATGATTCACCTATAAAGATAAACTGCTACCCTCTTCTTTTTTTGAAATAGCTCTTAAAAATATCTCCTCTGTCATCAAATTTAATGAAAAGTGGCAGGGGAAAAAAATCTAGGATTTCTTTTTTGCTCCTTCTCTCATTTACAGTACTCATTTTTCGTGAGCATAAGCTAGTGTGTTGTCTTTTCTGCTGTGGTACTCATAATATATATTTTTTTATTATTATTGTTGTTTGTGACATGCAGCTTGGGGAAAGATATGCTTGTGAGCATGATGTAATAAATGTGCTATTGATACTCAGGGCAATTCTGCAATGCAGCCTATGCGGCTTGTGTCTCATGCTGTTCCTGGTTGTTTCTCAAACCAGCTTCAGAAATTCCACTCCAGATTTCATTGGTTTGGACTGGACTGGTGCTCAGTGTAGATTATGACCACTGCAAGACCTGATTGGTCATTCCCGTGATTCTTTTTCTTCCCATCCATCGCAGGCAAAACAAGTGTTTCTGGTTGACTTCTTTGTGTGCCCATTGGGAGAGATAAGGAGTGCATGTGACATGAGCTTTTAGGGTTGAAGACAGTTCATTGACAACCACAAGATTATAAAAAGTAGCAACTGCAGCTCTGGTTGAAATGGCTATGCAACCTACTACTGCAGGGGAGATGGCACTTCAGTCAAGCATAGCCAGTGTGGCTACTAGAATGGAACAAAGTTTTCCACTGAAGATGTCACTTAGTCTGATAATGAAAGGTCCACAGGCAAACACTTAGAGTAAAGGTAAATGTTTCTCCTGTCCAATCGTGTCTAATTCTAGGAGGCAGTGTTCATCTCCATGTCTTAGCCGAGGGAGCCAGCTTTGTCTGAAGATACTTCTGTGGTCCTATAACCATCATGACCATATGTGGGAGCACATAGAATGCTGTTATCTTCCCACCAAGGTGGTAACTATTTATCTACTTGCATTTGCATGTTTTGAACTGCTAAGTAGTTTCCTATGCAGGAACTAAGGTAAGTAATGGGAATTTATCCCTTTGGGTGGCAATTGGGCCTTGAACCTGGGTGACCAACTTTCCAGTTGATAAGCTCAGTGTCTTTAACTATCCCTCCAATATTGTGCCAACACTTGGAGAATACTCCACAATTCAGTCTTGAGTTGCATATATTCTGTTCTATTTGTACCGAATTGGCTTGGACCAGAAAAAAACAGCAATTTGGAATTGAAACTAAAAAAAGACGAAGATGAGGTTCTGGATTGGGAGTGGAAGGAGGATGGCATTATCCATTTGTGCACCCAGGAAGAAGTGAGTGGTCAAAACGAATAACAAACAAAAAGAAAACTCTTAGTTCTAGTTGACCTTTTCAATCAAAAATACAAGTGGGATCTTTGGACTTTATTATAAGATGATATAGACAACATTTAAAAAGTTGGTGGGAGTTAATGCACAGAGATTTTTCTGTCCTTAGAAATAAACTTTATTTGTTTCTTGAATTCTTTGGCCTAAGAAATCAGGTTCACAGCACTGGAGTATTTTTAGACCTGATCTTAAAGGCTAGATATTCAATTAGCAGCATGGCATGGCACATTTTATATTCACTATAGCTGATAGGGTGTTTGTTTTTCAGATTTAGCCACTTGCATGCTTTGGACACTGGATTAGTGTTCTTTCTCTGTGTGTTTTGTTTTAAAGGCTGACTTTTGAAAGTTCCAATTGCCACAGAATATTCTGTTCACGGGATGATGCTGGAAGCATGTTATCTTGATGTTAATTAGTACACTTCCTCACAATCTGTTTTTAAGACTAATTTAAGGTACAGATTATTTCCTTTAAAGAGATTTTGGTTTAGATTTAAAGAATGGAGAGACACATTTCTAACCAGGACAACTTTATTTGAAATTTTTGGCAAGCTCTTAAAATCCCACTAACCTTTGGAGAACACTGTGCTTTTATCTGTAAAACCTGCGTACATCTGCCGTGTATATGGGAATATATTCGAGATTGGAGCTTTCAGCTAATTAATGAATTTGAAGAACTCCAAGGTCCCTTCCAACTATGTTATTCTGTTATTCTGTTAAATTAAATCAAATTTATCCTAGCCTCAGCATTTTATTTGCCAAATGGGATGGTTAAGGATTTGCTACATTTATGAACTATTGGCTGTGCAGTAATTTATTAATGTATCATTGCAATTTGGGGCTGGTACTTTCTTTTGTTTTGTTACTTTTAAGATAGCTTTAGTCTGGGATGACTTTGCGCTTTTATGTTTTATCTGTTTTTATGATATATTTTTACTTCACCTAGAATCCATCAGAAATGGGTAGCTGTAATGAGTTTGAAGAAATTAAATAAGATTAGGAAATAAAATAAAGTACTGCTCAATAGTAGGTGCTTGAAAAAATAGAGCAAAACTAGAGAAAGAATGTAGTATTGCCTTGATTATTTTCTGAAAAATGTTTCATTAAAGATAGAAGTTCATGAAATGCATAAGGGAGACTGTTAAATTATGAGCAGCTTTGACAGTTGTATTGCTTAGAAGAAGACAAATCCTCTCTAAGCTGGCTTGTATTTCTGAAAACATAAAGTTCCTCTCTTGTAGATATTCCTGCCATGACTGGTAAACAGTGAGGTGCAGAAATGAATTTTATAAAACCAGTGAAATCTTCACATCTTAGTGTTTGGCTGTTTTGCCACCACAACTGATGGTGTTTCATTTCCTTAAGCTAGGCACTTTATTCATAAAGAGACATTTTAATTTAATCAATGTACATTAAGTAGAACTAATATAAATGTCACTATCCATATGTAGAAAAATAGTTTTTTCTTTATTAAAATGACTTTAGATTCCCCCCCCCCTTTTTTTTCTTTGAAGCTCATGCATATTTGATGGCAGCATTTTTTTTCTACTGAGTTACAGAGAACTGAGCGAGGAAGACAGTATTTGAAGCTTAAATAAATAAGCACAGTGCTGCACAGCTTACTCATTTCTTATAACAACATGCTGATATTTTGTTTAGTGGATAATTCTTGCCTGGAGCAAGAATTAATTTGTTTTGTCCCTTGATTTCCACACACACTCCTCCTCCTTTATAGATCTAGAAATCTACCTGATTCATATTTTCATTAGAGCTCAGTGAAGGAGTTTTGATTTGCCTCAGCAAGATGTTTACTGCAAAGAGTCAACAACTTTGAGAAACCACATTGCATAGCATCTCCATTGGAGGAGAGGTGTCAATAAAAACAAGGTGACAGTGGGATCACTGTCCTCTTTGTATGTGTGATGCCAATGCAAAATAGGAGGGACTTTAATTGCACCACCCCAGTGATCCCCTTCCCCCAACAACTTTATGTCACCCCAAAGACACAAAAACTTTTTTTAGGTATCGCATAAGCTATGGAATATAGTGAAATGAAGCATGAATGAAGCCAGTCTGAGGCCAATTGCATAAATCTTTCTGTAGAAGATGAGCAGGCTGAGTTGGAGTCTGGGATTAAATATGTCAACAGTTTGGAGTCATTGTGCAGACACAAGAGGCCCAAGTCCAGGCCCCCATGAATTCTGTTGATCCTTATCTAGCACCAGTTAACTTCATAGTTAATTGAAGTTCAGATTCTTAATGTTTTGAATTTAACTCCTGTTATTTGCATTTGACACTTGCCCACCAATCAATAGATCTGTGGGGATAAAGATGGCATGGGGCTTTGAGTGATTGCTTTACCCTAATCATATCAAGTCCAGCCAGAGAATCCCACCCAAGATGCTCACTAGAATTTACAAAACATATGTCAAGGGTGGGCTGCTGCTGATGTTACTGCCGTTTGGCAACCCGTGCGCAACATGCATGCACATGCATGCCCTGTTCAATTTAATTATTCTATGTGCTTGCACAGAACAATTTACAGTGAACTGCACATGCACAGTCACTAAAATCCAAAATGGTGGTGGCCAAGTGGCAGCGAGGGAACTGGTTCAGGGGTATGGCAGGCCTGGGTCACTGCCAGTTCTGTGACCCAGGCCTGAATTCCAAAACTGGTTCGGCTGAACTGGGCCAAACTGGCAGCAACCCACCTATGGGTCAATTTAGAATATTGTTCAGCTGTTTGGAATCCTTACCGTATATCGGACATTAATACAATTAATACAAGCAAGCAAGAAAAGTTTTTTTTACAAGAAAAGTCCTACAGTCTTCTGTCCATAATAAAATACCCTATGCCACTAGACTTGAAATTCTTGGTTTAAATAGTTTGGAGTTGCAACACTTGCGGTCAAATAATGATACTGCATACAAAATTGTAGATTGTAATGTCTTATCTCTAAATGACTTTCTATAGTTTTAATTGCAATGTAACAGGTAATGTAAACTGCTTGACACTTCATTTTTCCCCCCAAAAAAAGATTTTTGTAACAGTTGTCAAAATCTGGAATATTTTACCAGATTCAGTTGTCTTGGCCACTAATTTTTTCCAGTTTTAATTCTAACAACTTCTGTGGACCTCATCCGATATTTAGGAGGTTCCTAAGAGGGTGTACCTAAGTGCACCATTGCGGCTATCGTCCCTGTCATATTTTAATTTTTTTAATTTTGTAACATGCTCCAATAAGGCAGTGTGGGAGAAACTGGGCCACAACATTTTGTTTCAACTGGAGATTCTTGACACCTTTCAATGGCAATCCTATGCAGAACAACATACCAGTATATGCCATCACAATCAGTTGCTCCTACCACAAGGAAGTTTGCCATCAATGCACTAGCTGGAACTGACCTGCTGATCTAGAAAGAACCAGAAGTCCAGGAGGACTCCCAAGTCATGGTTCTGCTTCCTCAGGGAAAGTGTCCCAGAGGAGGACCCAGCACCTAGTTTTGAGATTATTTCTTGGGAGGCGTTTGACTTTGTTGCTGCCAAAGATATGGACAGGTTGCTGAGGAGACTCAAGGCCACCACATGTTTATTGGACCCGTGTCCCTCCTGGCTTGTACTG
>JAPKID020007367.1:0-10295 GCA_026931265.2 Tropidonophis doriae | reverse complement strand
GGGCGGGAGAGAGAGAGAGGGAGAGAGGGAGAGAGAGAGGCATATTTTGATAGAACAGCCTTCACCTCCATCGAGGGGGGAGAGTATTTTATGGTCGTGCTGAGAGAGCAATATTTGCCTTAAATTTCATGAATTCTGCTAAAGAATCTATTGTAATGAAAGAAAATTCCTGAGGGAATCAGAGAGAGAGAGTCAGAAAGACAGAGAGACAGAGAGACAGAGAGAGATGGGGAGGGAGGGGGGAGGGAGAGAGAGAGAGAGAGAAAGAGAGAGGAAGAGAGAGATGCAATAGTGAAGATTGCAGTTCTCTTGTAAGCATGGAAAGTCAGCCATTGGACCAGTCTTTCTTTTCCTGCCTTAGAAAGAAAAGTTGAAAGTTGAAATTGTCAGCCAACATAAGGTCCATAACCTTCAGTGAAAGATTCCAGGGCTAGTAGATTTGAACTGAAAATGTACATAGATGGGGTGCCTGAAGACACATCAACAACTACTTCATAATGCTTTCTAAGAAATATCACCTGCAACATTTTCAAAAGGGCAATAAAGTTAGGAGTAAACCTAACATTCTATGCCATAAACAATAGTTTACAAACACATTGGTTTGATTCATAAGCGTTGTGATGGGTGCACCAGGTCTCTATCCACACAAGAATGGTGAAACCATTTATCTTTAAAGTTTGGAATTCCATGCCATTCTGCCTTCTAGACAACATAGGCAAACACACCCCTTGTATCCATGCTGTACCATATGCTACTCCTCAATAGCACCACAAGTGGACAATCCTGCCCATGATCGATAGGGGAAAAAAACACTGGTCTAATTGCGCTGTCTTATGTGGATAGAATTGTATTGCTCTAAACCCAAAGTGATAATGGTTCCCTATGAATAAAACTCATCTCATCTCCATGTCGGAGGCCAGGCAAGTTGCTTAAATTGCTGTACTTCAGAAAGAACGGCTGTTTGCAGGGGACAAAAATCCAGAGAACTGAAACCTTTGCAGACCCCAGATTGCTAACAATATATCCCTTGTCAGAAAACAAAGCACAGGATGTGTGATTTGCTTTCTTCTGCAAATCTCTGAAGCCCCCTGAGCAGAAGAATGTCATGTGACAAAAGCCACTTGATCTCTAGTAAAACATACACAGTTGAGCTTTCAGAGGACAGTGTTAAAGGCAGGAAGACCCTTTTGTTATGTTATCTTCTCTCTAGGATTGTCTCTTCAGGTGAAATTGCATCTTGGAGTTGCTCGTTGTATATCAAAATTAAAAGCGTCCATGGAGATTCTCAGTCCTCCAGGTCACGGTTGTCTCAAAGGTGCTTTTTCTTGAGGGGAAAAAAACCCAACACAGTCCAGTTACTTTTTGAAAGAAAGAAAAAACCACCTTTGAGACACCAGAATTAGAACTTAGGGCTTTGCGTAAAGCCTACAAACTTGAAATTTTTTCAGGTATGTTCCTCTTGGCTTCTACATGCTCACTAAGAAATGATTTTTTGAAATGACCGTCAGATCATTATTATTTCCTATACAGTAATTAACACATTCTGATACTAAGGAGATCTACTCCCCCTCCCCACCTGAAAATAATTCTGTTCCAACTGCCAGTTGCCTCACATATCGTTACCTCATTTCAAAATGGCAGATGTTCCACTTTCACTCAGGAGCGGTCTGGGGCTCCTTACAGTACTAAACGTCAGTATCTCACCACAATGTCTATGCCTTCCATCTATGAAAATGTTTCCGGACTCAAGGTGGTGGGAGTAACATTCCCTTATGTGTTTCAATCACCAATCACCACTGAGCCAACAGATTGAACAGGAGTGAACTGGGGTTCTCCTACATTGCCTGATCACATAATTTCATTGCAAAGCACGGGTATCCAGCTAGTATAATATATTGGAATGTCATCTAATTACTATTGTTGTTTCTCTTTTACATATGCATCCATACATTGCAGAAGTCTTACGGGCATTTTTTCCATGCATAGGAACATGCTAAAATCATGTTTTTATTCATCGAACAGTCTTACATTAAGCAGGCTTTCTTTTTTAAAAAAAAACAACAACACCACTACTATATTTCTCATGTAGAGAATTGCTGCCAAATATCTCAGAAACATGGCACACAGTTGGAGAGGTTCTGAATTTCAAGGAAAGACCATTTATTTTCCTAGAGCGATTTTTTTTTCCTTAAGTACCACTACACAGCTATAAGTAATGCATCAAACGAAATTTGGAGCACATTAAGAAGTTGTGGTTTGAGTAGAAAAAATAACAAACCAAAAAACTTTGAAGGAGGTTAAAAATAAAATAATAAAAAACCATTTTCTTCAGGACTGAATATAAATTAGGAAACTGCTTTATGGGAAATCAGATTAAATATTTCTGCAATCCAGAACCTGCAGTTTCCCTCAATCTTGGTTAACAGATCAGTCTAATCACCTATCTGATGCGTAGAGTAGAGTAGAGTAGAGTAGAGTAGAGTAGAGTAGAGTAGAGTAGAGTAGAGTAGAATAGAATAGAATAGAATAGAATAGAATAGAATTCTTTATTGGTCAAATATGATTGGACACACAAGAATTTGTCTTTGTTGCATATGCTCTCAGTGTGAATAAAGAAAAATAAAATACATTCATCGAGAATCATAAGGTACAACACTTAGTGATAGTCATAGGTTACTAATAATCAATCAAATCATACTAGGAAACAAATAAAACAATATAAATTGTAAAGATACAAGCAACATGGTTATAGTGATAAGTGGGAAGAGATAGGTACTAAGAAGGAAGAGAAGAATAATGGTAATAATACAGTCTTAGTAGATAATTCAACAGGATTATGAGAACTAATTGTTTAGCAGAGTGATGGCATTTGGGGAAAACCTGTCCTTGTGTCTTGTTGTTCTGGTGTGCAGTGCCCTATAGTATCACTTTGAGGGTAGGTTGAAACAATGTATGTCCAGGATGTGAGGGATTTGTAGGTATTTTCACAGCCCTCTTTTGGACTCGTGCAGTATACAGGCCTTCAATGGAAGACAGATTGGTAGTAATTGTTTTTTCTGAAGTTCTAATTATTCTCTGAAGTCTGCGTCTGACTTGCTGGATTGCAGAGCCAAACCAGACAGTCATAGAGGGGCAGATGACAGACTCAATAATTCCTCTGTAGAACAGAATCAGCAGCTCCTTGGGCAGAGTTCTGAGTTGGTGCAGAAAGAACATTCTTTGTTGTGCTTTTTTTGATGACATTTTTGAAGTTAGGTGTCCATTTTAGGTCTTGAGATATGATAGAACCTAGAAATGTGAAGGTCTCTACTCTTCATACTGTGCGTGCTAGTATTGTGAGAGGTGAGAGGGTTTCTCCTAAAATCTCCTAATACATGGGAGTTGATCACCAAAATGGTCATTCTGAGCATGGAATCTTTCTCTTCTCAGAAGACAGCCAAATGTAGGCCCTCCAAATCCTTCACTTGTAACTCCAACTCTCCTCATCAGTTCCTATAATTGCAATCAATAGAAATGGTGACGGGCAGCAACAAAAGGCATTAAGATTTATTTTTATCGACAGCTGGGAGTCTCCTTCACAAGTTCTAGTCTCCCTCAGAAGACACTTGGTCATTTCGGTTGTAAAACGTGAAAGTAGATGTCATATAACTGAAGTGCACCAGGTTGGGAGAGTGGGTCATTCACATTCTGTGGTGGCGCAGTGGTTAGAGTGCAGTACTGCAGGCTACCTTCTGCTGATCACTGGCTGCCAGCAGTTTGGCAGATCGAATCTCACCAGGCTCAAGGTTGACTCAGCTTTCCATCTTTCCAAAGTGGGTAAAATGAAGACCCAGATTGTGGGGGGCAACAGGCTGACTCTGTAAACCGCTTAGAGAGGGCTGTAAAGCACTGTGAAGCAGTATATTCATCTAAATGCTATTGCTATTCTATATCACATGGAAGAGGTGTGGGGTGGGGAATGAAACACAGCAAGCAGCAACTAGATGTTTCTACTGCTTGTTATTTTGACTAAAGACCAGCTCTCGGGGGTCTCATTTCATCTTTCAACTTGCTCATTCCTTGTTACATGTTTTTGACCAGTGGTGAAGGATACCACAATAGGCCTAAATCACCGTACAGAACAGCCCAGTGTGAAGGTGTTGTAGCCTGTTTTTCCTGCACAGGCCACTTACTTGTTGCCCTCGTCAAAACTCTAAGGGTGCCGAATGGCATTTTTTTTTCCTAAGAGAAGCAACAGTAGGAATTCTCTCCTTATATAGTCAACGCCTGAAACACGACTGCCATCATTTGATGAGAGGAGGACCAATTGAGGTTCTGTCACTCTTCGGAATTGTTTAAGAGACTGAGAATTATAGAAATTGTGTAAGAGTGCAGAGACAAAAGAAAGGTTTTCAGATCTTTTAAACGGAGGGCTACATAATCAGGTTTTCTTATGGCAGCCTTCACCGTGAAGATCTGTCAATAGAGATCTCAAACTGTGCATACACAATTGAGTTTTATTATGCCTTTGTTATTTTCTAACTACATAGGTATGACAGACAGAAACCGATTTTAAAAGAATTCGCAACTGTCAGTATATCACGTGCATGTATCCCACTGCTGGAAGTTTTTCAGTAAATCAGCATCTTCAGCTAGGTTGCCATACATATCAAATGTGAACAAGCTGTTCTTCCTTGAAATATTATTAAAGATATTTTAATTTCGGTGAAGAGAAAATCGTTAACTTTTGTGTGCAATCTAGCATTTACAGCTCAAGAGGGGTGATTTTTTTAAAAAAAAAATCAAAGTAAGTCATTTTCCCACTTGCCTGCGTGAATATATGAGGGACTAAGGAAGGATTTCATTTTGAGTCTAAAATGGAATGAACTTATACAAGTAGTCCTCGACTTATGACCACAATTGAACCCACAATTTATATTGTTAAGTGAAACATTTTTAAATGAGTTTTGCTCGATGGTACAACCATTCTTATCACAGTTGTTAAGTGAATCACTGCAGTTGATAAGTTAATAACCCGGTTGTTTAAGTGAGTCTGACTTTCCCATTGACTTTGGGTATCAGAAGTTTGCAAAAGGGGATCAACATCATCTTGGGACAGAGCAATGGTCATAAATATGAACCCCTTGCCAAGTGTCTGAATTTTGATCAATGAACATGGGGATGCTGCGAAGGTCATAATTGTGAAAAACGGTCCTATGTCACATTTTCAGTGCCACCGTAACTTTGAATTGTCACGAAATAAACTGTTGTCAAAGAATGCCTGTAGTAGGGTAAAAGGTTTAATGAGTAAATCAGAAGGTGAATTCATAAAGTTCTCACCGCTACAAGGCTAGAATTTCCTCAAGAAAAACATATTTATTTATTTATTTATTTATTTATTAAATTTTTATACCCCCCTTCTCCCTTCCGGGACTCAGGGTGGTGTACAGGCACTAATAAAAGTCAATGATATAAAACATATTGGGCAATGTGAGGAAAATCTTGCTAACTTATTGCCTGGGAAGGCATGCAGACAGTTAGGTCTTATAAATCCATGAAATTCATTGCAATGGGATGGGTTGAAAGCAGTGGTGGGTTTTCATTTTTTTTACTACCGGTTCTGTGGGCATGGCATGGCTTTGTGGGCGTGGCTTTGTGGACGTGGCAGGGGAAGGATACCATAAAATCCCCATTCCCTCCCAATCAGCTGGGATCAGGAGGCAGAGAATAGATGGGGGCGTGGCCAGTCAGTGGTGGTATTTACCGGTTCTCCGAACTACTCAAATTTTCTGCTACCGGTTCTCCAGAACTGGTCAGAACCTGCTGAATACCACCTCTGGATGAAAGCCATCCATTCATTTGGATGGCTTACCATATTGTAACTCAGTGGATATGAGCCAGTGGTGGGTTCCAGCAGAGACTAATGCCGGTTCGCTCAAGGGTGTGCCCCATGCACATGCTTCATGCGCTTGATGCGCATTGTGCACACATGCACAGTGCAACTAAAATTGCTCTGTGCATGCGCAGAAGCAAAAAACAATATGGCGCCACCTACGGCACCATCAGGAGAACCGGTTTGGGGGCATGGCAGATGTGGGTCACTGCCGGTTCCAGCAACCCAGTCCGCCAAGCTACTACCAGTTTGGCCAAACAGGTCTGAACCGGTAGGAACCCACCACTGCTATTAGCCATGATATCTAAACCAATTCAGGCTTAGTGGCAGGCAGTCTTAACAAGAGTTATCTGGGAAGCATCATCTATTGTGTTTATCATACCTTGCTATTGGCTTTTTAGAAGGAGATGTTGAATATTGCGTGGTAGAACATTAGATTGAATGGACATGGGTGATCATATCTAAGGCAGCTTTTCCCATAGTGCCAGCAGGATGTTCAACTATACCCATGTATGTTTACCTAAAAATGTCTTTTCACTATACAAAGCCACTTTCAAAGTTTTACTATAAATATAAATTAAAAGTATATAATTATCCTTTCCTTCCTTCTTTTCTTCTTCCAGAGACATTTCTCTGTGTATACCACCTGCTTTCCAGCAACAGATGTTTTAATTGCTATCTATGGCAAGATTATAAATATGTGCTTCTAGCAAAGAGACTTGTTTTATATCAGTGAAATCTGGACCACCTACATGAGGTGTACCTTTTTGTGTGTGTGTTTAGAATTTATTTGCTAAAACCACTTGATTTCATTATACAATGACATCTATTCTTAAGAAAATGTTAGGCTGCTGCTGCTGCTTCTCTTTTCATCCCCAGTTTCAACTGAAAATTTGGCCAAAGTCAACCGATCTCTCTTTTCTCTGGATACTATTTTACATGGGCTTCAAACTCAAGGTCCGGGGGCCAAATCTGGCCCACAGGTGCTTAGATCTGGCCGGTGGGGCCATCCTGGAAACAACAAAGAGAGAAAGAGCTCCCACAGAGAAAGTGGAGCTTCGGAGAGCTTCATTTTTGCTGGCAGAACGCTCGGGCCACCACCGGCACCCCCTGACATGAGTGATGTTGAGCTATCCATGCCCACCCTGGCTACGCCCCCCCCTGCCTTCCCCAAGGTCAAACACAACCTTGATGCAGCCTTCAATGAAGTCAAGTTTGACATCCCTGCTGTTTTGGAAGTCCTTGATTTGGGAGGGGGATTTCTTAGATATGAGAAAATGAAAAGAAAGAAAAGTAGGCAGAGAGCATCAATCTTTAGAATCAAATCACTGCATATAATGCCCACTGAGTTGATACTTTCCGAAGAACACCATTGCTTACTCTCTTCCCATGTTTATTGCCTTCCCAGATGTTGGCAGTGCACAACTAGATCCAACATTGGGAAGAGCAAGACGGTAGATCAAGATAATACAATTCAGTGCTTTATTATTTTAGTCTGAATTAAATCATGTGTTAATGGTTCCCATATGAGACCTGTCAATATGTAGAATAAAAATCCATCAGAGAGAAAGAGAGCATACTTGTGTTAGTACACTACACAACAAGATTTATTTTATTATCCATGTGGGAATTTAATTCAAAAATTGTACTTCTCTGCCAATAGTTATATCTAGTCCAACTTCTTGTTAACGTCGGTTACAAAAATGAGGCACAGTATAAATCCTATCCAATTCACTTCCTTTTTATCTATCTGTCTGTCTGTCTGTCTGTCTGTCTGTCTGTCCGTCCGTCCGTCCGTCCGTCCGTCCGTCCGTCCATCCATCCATCTATCCATCCATCTGAAAGTGTGTGTGTGTGTTCCAGCATAACTCTGGAACGCCTCAAGCAATTTCAACTAAATTTGGTATACAGATGACATACCCTCTGGAAACAAATATTGTGGGGGTAAGACATGCCTAGTACCCCTTGGGGTGTGTGTTCTGTTAAGATGCAGCCTGTTGTGCCTTATAATGGTTTCTATTATACTATCTTAAAACGGCTTCTACTATACAGCACTGTGGAGTTGCCATGGTAACGGCTTCACAGTACTCCACAAGGGGGCTCCCTCAGATAAGGGGGGAAATCCAACATTAGCAATTGTGGCGATGTTCATGGAAAGATGGTTGGGATGAATAAATACCCAGGCAGCACCAGATTATCAGCTAGTTTTAAGTAAATCAGATTATTGTTCTGGTAAATATATATAGTGTGGTGTTACTAGCATTCGGTATTGCATGTACCAGCTGGGGCTGAAAACACCAAATCTATTCCCAGAGACTTCAGCCTTTACCATATTATCCATATGATTATGAAATATAGAAGAGAAGAACAGCAGGGAAAGCAGAGAAGAGATAAAAACATGAACTCATGTCGGACCCTGCCAGATTAGGATAAAAACTGAACACAGCAAGCTGAGTGAAACAGTTGAGACAAATAAAGAATAATTTCCATGCACGTAACATTTAGAGGTAGTTAAAGGAGAGAGGAAAAGAAATCAATTGTTCCTCAGGCAACCATAGTAACTCATTATGAGCAACCTGTTCCTTTTTTGCTGCAAGCCATTAACTGCCAACCAAATGCATCTACATATTGTGAATAACTCATTTTGTTGGTGCCACAACAGTACAGTTAATTGAATAGCATATTTTAGTTAAGAGAAACAAACTTTAATCTTTGAGAAAGATAGCATACAAATAAACATTTCACTTTGCTTTTGTCGGATGTGCTTTTTGCAGTTCTGGAGTTTGGTGGCTTCGGGAATCATCTGAAAATTACTCAGTTAAATTTCTGGAGAATATTAAACAATTTAATGATACCCCAAGAAGGCATTTTGGGATAGATTTTGAGGGTGATTTAGAACAGTATTTCACAACCTTGGCAACTTGAAGATTGGTAGACTTCCATTCCCAGAATTTCCCAGCCAGCTTACTGGGGAGCTCTGGGAGTCAAAGTCTACCCAGAGCCAAGGTGGCACAGTGGTTAAAGTGCAGTACTGCAGGCTACTTCAGCTCACTGCTGGCTGCAGTTGACAGTTTGAATCTCACCAGGCTCAAAGTTGACTCAGCCTTCCGTCCTTCCAAGGTGGGTAAAATGAGGACCCAGATTGTTGGGGGCAATAGGCTGACTCTTTAAATCACCCAGAGAGGGCTGTAATAGCACTATGAAGTGGTATATAAGACTAAGTTCTATTGCTATTACAAAACACTGTTTAGAACATAAACATAGATGGTAGCCTCGGCTTTTATTATAATAACAACAATAAACTGTTATTATTTATTGGAATTATATCCCATGTTACTGCCCCACATGGCTAGAAGACAGGCAAGTTCCTAGACTATTTTGAATAAATACTATCACCATTTTAGTTAGTTTTCTTATTCTTCAAAACTAATTGCAGATGCTATCCAAATTAGGACCAAAGAGTATGGGGAAAATAGAACACTTCCTTCTCTGAGATTTCCACTCCCACCCCTCAATTATTTTAAGCAACTATAAATAGAAAAAAGTTCCTACCAACTAAAAAAACCCCAGCCATTTATTAAAAAATAACATAATTTGAGCCACATGAAATTGTTTTGCTAGAAACATTAAATTCAAGATGGATTACTATGATTGAGTCTAATGAAAATGCTCTTTATAAAATCCCTTGACTGCCTACTTCGAAGGAGAACAGTGAAAAACAATGAATCCAATTCAGCATTCCATTCAGTAAGTGTTCGGTTTGGTATTTTGACAATGGGGCAGGTAGTCCTTGACCTACAGCAGTTCATTTAGTGACCATTCAAAGCAGTGGTGAAATTCAATTTTTTTAATACCGGTCCTGTGGGTGTTGTTTAGTGGGCATGGTGTGGCGGGCATGGCTTGGTGGGCATTGCAGGGGAAGATTACTGCAAAATCCCCATTCCCACCTCACTTCAGGGGCCAGCCAGAGGTGGCATTTGCCAATTCTCAGAACTACTCAAAATTTCCGCTACCGATTCTCTGAACTACTCAAAATTTCCGCTACCGGTTCTCTGAACTACTCAAAATTTCCGCTACCGGTTCTCCAGAACCTGTCAGAACCTGCTGGATTTCACCCTGATTCAAAGTTACAAAGGCACTGTGTGTGTGTGCACTAATGCGCACAAATGAAGGCCCACTCCTTTCCCCCCCATCCCACGCATGCATGCTCCCCAGGCTCCGGATGCTTTCCTGGAAGCCAGAAATGTTCCTGAAGTTCCAGTTGGCATGTTGCGGCCCTTTTTCGCCCTCCCCAGCCTTTGGAGGCTTTCCTGAAACCTGGGAAGGGAAAAAATGGCCTCCCCTGGCCCTCCAGAAATGTGAAAAATCAGCTGGGCAAAGCATACATGCGCAACAGCTGGCATGCAACCAAACATGGCTCTTC
>JAPKID020007366.1:0-10296 GCA_026931265.2 Tropidonophis doriae | reverse complement strand
AAGGCATCCATCACCCAACAAGGTCAGTTCTCATCTGGATTAAAAAAAAAACTGCTGTCAAAAGGACACAGAAGCTTCATAACACAGTTTAATTTCTAACATGTTTTGTCCTGCTTTGGGAGTAAGTAGATTTTGAAAATAGCAGAAGAACAAAGATATATAATAACAGGAACTGTTATTCATATCATGGAGAGAAATATTTCAATTTATGACCAATATGTATGTGGTGGGATTCAAATTTTGTTACTTCTGGTTCTGTGGATGTGGCATGGTGGGCTTGATGGGCATGGCAGGGGAAGGATACTGTAAAATCTCAATTCCCACTCCACTCCAGGGGAAGAATACTGCAAAATCTCAATTTCCTCCCAATCAGCTAGGACTTGGGAGGCAGAGCATAGATGGGGGCAGGGGCAGGCAGAGGTGGTATTAACCAGTTCTCTGACTACTCAAAATTTCCACTACCAGTTCTTCAGAACTGGTCAGAACCTGCTGAATACCACCTCTGATGTGTGTATATATCAGTGGTGGGTTCCGGATACTGGTGCAACCAGTACGGTGCAACAGGGACCAGCGTCCACCACATGAACATGTGCAGCATGTGCATGTGTCCTACTCTCCAGTGACGACTTTGTGAACCTCCGTGATGCTCCAGCTGCTTGGCAGAGTATCATGTAGGCCCCATATGCACTGTGCATGTGCGTGGAAGAGTTCAAATATAGGTAAGGATGATGGGGGGGGGCTCTCGGAGCACCATAGTGGAATGGTAGCCGGTGCTCCAGGCAGGCACCGGTATGCCCGTACTAGGGCATACCTCCTGCAACCCACTACTGGTATATATACAGGTAGTTTTGACCCACAACCATTCATTTAGTGACTGTTCACAGTTGTAACTGCCTTGCCAAAAGGCACTTACAACTAATCCTCATACATCCATCACAGCATTCCCACTGTAACATGATCACAATCTGGGTGCTTGGCAACTGGAATGTGTTTACAGTGGTTGCAATGTCCTGGAGTCACCATTTACAACCTCCAAACTAGCTTTCAATAAGTTAAGTCAATGAGGGGAAGTCAGATCTGCTTCACAGCTACGTGATTCACTTAACTACAGTAATTCACTTAACAGCCATGGCAAAAAGGTTCTAAAATTGGACATGACTTCATTTAACTGATTTGCTTAGCAATGGAAATTCTGCTTTCAATTGTGGTTGTATGTGGAGGATATACACACACACTCACACACCCTTCAAATTGAAATAAATATTTTTGGATTTAAATAAATATATATCCAGATTGCTTGCAATTATAAAGTTTGTCTATGACTTAAGCCTTTTTTTACCTGTTGAAAAGGAGAACAGGTAAAAATTGTTTCATAATATTCAAGAAAAATAGAAATGGAGAGGAGAAATTCCTATAAATTTCTCTTCTGAGTCCAACTACAAAAAACATTACAGTAAAAGCAAAACTACTATATTACACTGAAGCTATCCATCCTAAGCAGGCATAATCAATTGTAATTGTAGCTGTTTTAAAATAATTTGGAAATGTAACTCCTAAGATTCTTAGTACTGTGTAGCAATTCTGCATAAAGAAAACCAATCCTTTAAGATAGCTATAGAGACTACATTTGTAGTTTTCAAGGAGCACATTCTCAAAAAGAAATTGAATATATACATTGCTTGGAGAGCACATTGGATTACTATTTTTGACATATGGTGTGCCTGTGCCTCCTCCTGATGAGAGGAGCCTTCAAATATAGCATGATATTGGCAGTGGAAAACACAGACAAAAAATCTGAAAGCAGTGTTCAGTAGGAACATAAACATCATATCAGACAAAGTTAACACTGTCTTCTTAATTTCTCATTAGGAATTTTCTTTTTTAGAACAAAGTTAGCACAGGACAAAGGATATCAAAAGATTTTATGATTCCCACAAGTGATGTTCTTTATTTAAAAAAAAAACCAAAGAATAGTTTAAGCCTATAAAGAATCTCCTGGAAGCAGAAGGAAATAAAAAAAAAAATAGAGTTCTTATTTCCATAGGAAAAAAATAGTTGATCTTTATATACAGAAAAGGAAGAGAAGCAGACGCCAAAAACTGAAAATAACATTCTGAAATTAAATAGCATCAGACTGTGCAGAGAGAGAGAGAGAGAGAGAGAGAAAGAGCATCCACTATGGAATAAGATAATCATTTTACAAAAAATCTGCCAAATGAGGATTTGTTAAATTTTATTTTGCCAGAGATCCAGAGACAGTCATCGGCTTTGTTATATGCTATCTGTCACTCTTAGACCTTTTTTGGTGATGCAAATGGTTCAGGGTACAACTTCATACAAAGTTGAAAGAATTTAGTTTTGTACCTCAAATTAGGATATAGTAGAACAAGAATGTATAAAGTAATGTGAAGGCTATGGTTTTCCCAGTTGCAATGTATAGCTTCAAAAGTTTCTATAAGAAAGGCTGAGTGCCAAAGAATTGAGGCGTTTGAACTATGGTGCTAGAAAAGACTCCTGTGAGTCCCTTGGACGGCAAGACAGTCAAACCGGTCAGTCCTAGAGGAGATCAATCCTGATTGCTCTTTAGAAGGCCAGATCCTAAAGATGAAACCAAAATACTTTGGCGACCTAATGAGAAGGAAGGACTCACTGGAGAAGAGCCTAATGCTGGGAAGGATTGAGGGCAAAAGAAGAAGGGGCTGACAGAGAATGAGGTGGCTGGATGGAGTCACTGAAGAAGTAGACATGAACTTAAATGGACTCCAGAGGATGGTAGAGGGACAGGAAGGCCTGGAGGAACATATGGGGTTGCGATGAGTTGGACATGATTTCGGAACCAACAACAAGAGGAAGAAGAGCAAGTAATGTGTGAAAAAAGATAATCAAATAATTATTTGTCAAGACAGGTTGAATAACTAGTAGAACTTTTCCCCTGGAAAATTGCACATAACCTTTTCTAGAATACATACAGTACATATGTGCCTAATCTTGATTTATGTCAGCCTCCTTGACAAGCAGTTTACCAGCTGTCTATATGATTTCCAAAGTAGAGAAACACAACACTAACCCATAGTGAGGTATAGAAAATTCAGAAAATTCTGAAAATGTACCACCTTATCTTCAAAAACCAGATAAAAGCCTGACGGTTAAGTTTAAAGGAATTAAAGACTTGGTAGACTTATTTCAAGCATCTGTGGCTACAGTTCCAGGCAAAGTTGATAAAACAGAATGCTTTGGAACTTCCATAACAACTTTACAGAAAATTAATCAAACTGTACAAATCAAGGTTATATATTTTGAAGACAATAATGGAGCAGATAAATACTTGAAGAATTGCTAAATGTAATGATAACAGACACCCCATTGCTTTTATCAAGATGGTGAAATGCCAATGGACTTCAGTTAAATATTGAGAGATTCCAGGACTCCATCACGTATCTCATGGGGATTTTCAGTCATTTTTTTGTCAAATTCGTAAGATTTAAAACATTTTAATCAATTCAAATACATGGACAGCTTACAAGAGATCTTGGTAGATTGACTACACAAAAGATTTAAATGGGCCGCCTATGCTAAAAAAAGGGGGGGTAATGAAATAAATGTTTAGAATTAGATCAACTACCTAGTTGCATTTTTGACTACCAGAATATCTGGGTAAAAACAAAAACAAAACAGCAAAGCAGTTTTTATCTGACCTAGAACCAAGATTTTGTTTCTTTGTTAATATGAAGGCTATCAAAGATGTTGTCTAGCATAACGGAAATACATTTTTTAAAACTTATTTACTAATTTGAATATATTAGACCAGAGGTCCCCAACTCCTGGGCTGCAGTTCATTACTGAGCTGTAGCCTGTTCATAATTGGGTTCTGTGAGCTCAGCTCAAATTGTGTGAGCAGCGAGCTGTTGGGCCCTTGTGCACATGTGCGCCAGCCTACCACTCACACAATGGCTGCATGCACCAGCCTGCCGCTTGCGTGACCCTGTTTTTTTTAGAAAACAGAATATTTTAGAAATAAGAGATACCTCCTCTGAGCTATCCAAATGAAAGAAGAAAATATGATTATGTTTTTGGGTATTAATTATTTTAAATAAATATACATATGGTTTAAAATGTGGGCTTTCCCTTTTAAATGTTGACTATATTATTTTAGATCTTACTTTCTTTAAAAAAGATTAAGGTAACTCAAATTGTGTCAATTAGATGTATGTTTCTAGATTGCTTAAATAGTATTCAGAATTCTTATCTTTACTGTTGTAACATAGAAAGATCATACACACAAGAACTACTGTGAACTACTATTACATAGGAATATCTGTCTGTTGCTATATGTCAGTCCAAAGGTTCAAATTTTGATTTTCACTCTCCTGCTTTCTTAACAAACTTCGAGCTGCTCATTTCTCAGCATTAAAACTCTCTGCCATCTGCCCCTTATTCACCAAATAGCTCTCTCCAGTGTGGGAATTAGTTGCTCTCCTATCACCAGCTTCAGTTCATAATACCTTTCTTTGTTCTTCATATGCAAACAGCTTTTGGTTTTTTTAAAAAAATCTTAATCTTTGATGCAAAATGAAATACCTTGTCACATGAGAAAAGTTCTGGTTTATATTCTATCCAAAATGTCCTCACAACTGGGGAATTGCTCTAAAATAATGAATACTTGGCATTTGGATGCTTCCTGATTAAATGACACTAAATTTGAAACGTAAGCTTTAAAAATACTCTGTGATTATTTCTGCCTTGTGCCGGTCGAGTGACTGGACAAACAGAAATTTCTCATGAAAGAGATTGTTGCACTTTAGGGCCTCAATGCTTCCTGGAGTCTTACACAATAGTATATACTTTACATTAAACTATAGAGAACTTTTATTAAAATTATATTTACTCTCACATATTCAGCTAGTAACATATTAGCTCAGCAGCCATAATTCGTTTATAAAACACAGCAATCCAATACAAAACTTTAGGAAGAACAAATATATAATAGCTACTGCAATGATTAAATTGTTTTCTATAGATGCATTAAAGGGGAAAAACATTTCAGAAAAAATTGAAGTTTGTCTATACAGAAATACTATTGTTGTGTGTTTTTATTAGGAAAGCTGTCTCACGGTTTTTGTCATTCGTGGTAAGATTGCACACATGAGCAAAATATTTAAAAGAATGGCTTTACAATGGGGAAGCCATTGCATTTTGAATTGTTGCAACAGATACTGTATCCGAAGAAGTATTTTTAAATGGAGATAATTTGTACATGTTCTCCTATGTTTGAAGTATCTTTTGCAAATGTATTGCACAGCTCTCCTTCATAGGCAATTTCATAAACTAAGGAATCAAAGCAACACATATATTTCCCTTTATAAAATGTTGGGTCACTCTTGACTAGTAAGGATATAATGGCACTGAAATTAAGATGCTTAAAAGCAATAAATAAATAAAAATTAAGAAAAAAATAAGACAATAGTCCACATAGATGTTGACCATGGAATAGAAATGGAGGCTTTTTCAAGATGCTGAATTAGCATTGAATTGGGCATATCTGTATATCCATTTTTTGACTATTGTTCAAATTAGACAACATTTATTTGTTATTGTGGCCTTAGCTCAAACATTAAAGAAGGGGTGGGTTTTTTTGCGTTGATCAGCAGTACAAATTCAGTTCTTCTATGGACTGATTATTGATTAAAAAACTGATTTACCATTCCCTAGTTTTTTTAGCTGTAACTAAAACAATTAAGATTGTTAAAGCTGTGGGCTTGATGGTCACATGAATATTGATCAGCCTAAGATTCCTCAAAATTTGGGGAAATCCCCTTGTTTTTCACTGGAAGCTTCAACTGTCATAGATTTTTTTTTAAAAAAAATCATGCTGCAAGATATATAGTGCTTCACTAATAAATGACTATGTTGCCAACTGGAAACTTGTCCTCACGGATGACTTTGAAACAGGGTTTTTTTTGGCCATATCTTAAGGCAGTGGTGGGGAAATTCATTAGTCAACAGAGCCAAATATCAACAGTACAATGATTGAAATTTCTTTTGAGAGCCAAATGAAGGTGTGGCCTGTTTTGTGGGAGTGGCTCAGAGGTCATGTGATTGGGTGGGTGTGGCCAACTTGGAAAATGTAGTGAACCTCACTAACGACGCTCTTGCTTAGCAACCAAAATTTTGGGCTCAATTGTGGTCATAAGTTCCCTTCCTTCCTTCCTTCCTTCCCTCCTTCCTTCCTTCATCTCTCTCCCACTTTCTTTTTCTTTTTTCTTTCTTTCTCTTTCCCTCTTTTTCTTTTTCTGTCTTTCTCTCTCTCTGTATCTCTGTCTCTCTCTCCTCCTTCCACCCATCTCTGTCACTGTGTGTGTGTGTGTCTGTCTCTCATTCATTCACTTACTCACTCTGTATGTGTCTCTTTCTGCCTCTCCCTCCCTCCCTCTCTCTGTCTGTCTCCCCATCTCTCTCTGTATGTCTGTCAGTCTCTCTCTAATTCCCCCCATTCCTCTCTCTGTCTCTATCTCTCTCGGTATGCCTCTGTCTGTCTGTGTCTCTCTCCCCTCCCTTCCTCTCTCTCTCTCTGTCACTCTGTATGTGTATGTGTGTGTGTGTCTATCTGTCTCTCCCTCCCTCCCTCACTCTGTGTGTGTCTCTCTATGTGCGCCTCTCCCTCCCTCGTTCCCCCTGTCTCTCTTTCTCTGTGTCTGTCAGTCTCGCTCTGATTCTCTCCCTCTGTCTCTCTCTCTCTGTGCCTCTGTCTGTCTGTCATTGTCTCTGTGCACAAAATACTGCATGGAGGAGTGGCGAGGCTCTGTGCTGCCGGTGATGATTCTGGTGGCCATCCACAGGGGGCGGGGGCTCCCTCATGTTCCTCGTCTTCCTGGATGGCCTCCAGAGTCATCAGCAGCCACGTAGAGCCCCGCCCACCTCCACGCCATGGAAAAGATAGTTGCGTGCATGCCCCACACAATTACATCCCAAGTTACCACCGTTATGAAGTCTCTGAGACTGTAATTGTGAGAGGCATGCTCGTGTCTATCTTTTCTATGATGTGGATGAGGATGGGGCTCTGTGCATCCTCCGATGACTGGGGGTCCCCCTCATATTCCTCGTCTTCCTGGATGGCCGCCAGAATCATCGCCGGCAGCACAGAGCCTTGCCGCTTCTCCACATGGTGTTTTGTGGACAGAGACAGTGACAGACAGACAGAGAGAGGCACAGAGGGGGGGGGAGAGGAGGGGAATCAGAGAGAGACTGAAGAGCCACATTCAAGGGGCCAAAGAGCTGCATGCGGCTTGCGAGCCACAGTTTGTCGATCACTGTCTTAAAGAATTCTCAAGTCACTGGACATTAGACAATAGTGGTCAACTTGGAAAGCCTTAATCCTTCTGATCAGGGGTGAAATCAGCTACTAGTTTGCAAATGTGAGCGTGCATGAGGACCTTCTGCACATGCACAGAGCGTCAAAAGTAAAATGTGATGACCTCTGGGTGGGTGGGCGGAGCCTCCTGCTGCCACAGCTACTGGTTCGCCCAAACCAGATAGAACCAGCTGAATTACACCATCACTGCTTCTGATGCATGTTGACAGATTGCAATTGCTGCTGCTCCCAAAGACATCAATGGGCATCAAATACACAGGTTGGCCTCAACTTATAACCATTTGTTTAACAACCATTCAAAGTTAAAATTGAACTGAAAAAGTTACTTATGATGGAGTCCTCACACTTAGAAGTGCTGCAGCTTCCTCAGGTCACATGAGTAACATTCGGACATTTGGCAACTGACATGCATTTACAATGGTTTCAGTGTCCCAGGGTCATATGACCATCATTTGCAAACTTTCCAACAAGCAAAGTCAATTGTGGAAGCCATATTTACTTAATGAACATGTGATTCACTTAACAACTTTGACAAAAATGCCATTACATAGGGCATCATTTGTTTAATTATCACCTTGCTTAATGAAAATTCTGGCCTTCAAGGTCGCTTCCGATCCAATGTATCTATGATAAACAGCTAACCTTCCTTGTCTACCATACTAGATACAAAAAATTAAAGTTCTGATCTAATGAGAATCTCATTAGATGAGAATCTCTTAAATTAGATATCCATTAATAAGATTGAATTATTATTTTAAAAAATTATCTGAACATTTTTATTTGGGGAGTTTATGAAAAAGTTAAATATTTTTGTTGTCAATATATGGGCCACCCATTGAGAATTCCCTGCTAGCTCTAGAGGGTTTAACTTTATCTAATGTATGATAAAAGGCTTATGAAAGTTATTTATAAACAGAAGTTAGAATACACTACAATACTACAGGTGTTTAAGAGTAGAGAAGCCACAGAACAAGAAATCTGACTGTGTTCTATAAACAACTGAGGATCATAGAAGAATCCATTTATTACATTTCTGTGAAAGTAAACATATAATTAATGTTAATGTAACCGAAATAGGCTTCATGTTTATTGGATCTATACATTAGATTATAAAGAAAATGCTGTCTTTGGAGATGTGTTCAAAATGTACATGGTAAGATTACATGCAATAGAGATCACTTTATAAAGAAAAATTATTTCACATATTAATGTTCTGGAAGAGTCATTGATTTCTGTAGACATTTATGTTCTTTTGATTTATACATCTATGGTTCAGATTCTAAAGACCATAGAAAAAGAAACAGCACATTTTTCTTATCACATATAAACACACAAACAAGATGGAACGACACCCAATTTTCCATCAATTATGACATCGTTTGAAGGACTCATTTCTCTTTCTACTTTTGAAGAAGGATTTTCTGCTTGCAGTCTTGATTTGGTAGATTACTCAGAAATACGGACTGCATATCCTAGTTTCGGTACTATCATTTTTCTCATTGGGTAAACTGATCTAACAATTGAATTGTATAATGTGGCTCGTTTTGTTTCATGCATGGGGAGGGTCAGACTACCAATGGCTATTTTGTTTTGACAGTCAGTTGCTAACTTTTGAACCAGTGAGTGAGCCATCAATACCAGCTGCTAGGGAATAGCAGTAGACAAAGGCTCTCAACCTTGTGTCCTGCTTGTATTTCCCTCTTGGTACGTTTGTGTGGCAAACCATGTTGGACCATCTGGACCTCAGCTTGAAACAGCAGGGTTCTTCTAATGTTTGATGACTTATACAAAGACCTTACAAGCTCTTTGTATTCAAATGGGGCAGCTTATTCTACTGAATTTCACTTCCCCCAATCCTTTATAGCAATGTTTATCAACCTCAGCAGTCTTAAGATGTGTGGACTTCCGTTCCCAGAATTCCCCAGCCAGCATGCTCAGGGAGTTGAATTCATTCATCTTAAAGTTGTTGACGTTGAGAAACACTTTATAGGACTGAAAATCAGCAAGAAATTTAAAGCTGCAATCCAAGCTATGATTATCTGATAGCAATCACCAATAGGTGGAATAGAAATTACTTTTCAGCAAACAAGCAGAAAGGGTTTTACTGTAAGAGAGACAGTCTATGGTCAGAAGTTGGAGATTGATCAATTTGCTGCCCCTTAGAATGCTTTCTTAAATGTGGTATTCCAGTGTTTTTGTACAAAAGAAGGAAAACAAAAGCATAACATATTTTTAACAGAACAGACCATTGTTTTAGATCAATCAACTTCTATTTGAAAATCAATAATTTGCCTTTTAAATTTAAATAACAGAAACCCTTTAGACTAGAAATATGAATGCATCCAAAGAGCAGATTTGAGAAACAAGGTAAAAGAAGCTCCTGTGTTTTCATTAACTCAGCTAAAATAGATTAAAACGTCATTGTTGCTATTGATTTTATTCTATGAAGGACTTATATCCTTTTTTAAAAATAAATGTGTCACCAAGTTATGAATGCTTCTCTCACACAGCTAACATGCCATCTGTGTTTTACTGGTTACATGAAAACCATCCATCATTGGCCATAGTCGCTTTTAAAAATAATGTTTTTTTTAAAAAAGGACCTATTCTGAATAGCTTGTCGTGGTTAGCAACTCCTAATAGTCAAACTATAACTTCAGTCAGTTTTATATGAAAGCTACTAGAGTCTACTGGGCAAAGGCCACTGCCTTCTTGAATGAATGAAGAAGAAATGAAAAACCCTTTTTTCATAAGTTCGTAACACTGACAATATGAGTCAGCAAATTATCTGTTCCTAACATGAATGAATGAATGAATGAATGAATGAATGAATGAATGAATGAATGAATGAATGAATGAAACAAAACTAAAAGGGAGAAGGCTGCAACATGGTCAATCTTTAAATTGCTAAAAAAATAAATAAAGAC
>JAPKID020007365.1:0-10296 GCA_026931265.2 Tropidonophis doriae | reverse complement strand
AAGGAAGGACTTATGACCACAATTGAGCCCAAAATTTTGGTTGCTAAGCAAGACTGTCGTTAAGTTAGTTTCACCACATTTTCCAAGTTGCCCACGCCCACCCAGACACATGACCGCTGAGCCACTCCCACAAAACAGGCGACAACTTTTGGCTCTCAAAAGAAATTTCAGTCGTGGTACTGTTGACATTTGGCTCTATTGACTAATGAGTTTGCCCACCCCTGTGCTAGCCTAATAAAATCACAGTGACCTATTTTCATGAACCACAATTTCTGCATGCATTCAGCAATGAGCATCAACTAGACAGTGTTCCAGTTCTCTGCACTAAAAACTGGGACAGTATATAAACAATGGTTGCAAAATGAATGGTAAAACTGTATTTATTTATTTACCGGACTTACTGCATATAACCACCAATCCCATATACATGACTCTGGGTGACTAACAATATGAAAATGATTTTCAAAATACAAAAAATATAAAACCACTAATAGCCAGGGAAAAAATGCTAAGTCGCAATAGGACACTAAACATAACCAAGAAACCTCTCTTGGGACAAGCACAGACCCAAGTCTTCAAGGCTTAAAGGTCTTTATGGACAGGACCCATCTGATCTCCAGAGGAAAAATATTCCAAAGGGTGAAATATCATGGCTTAAAAGGTTCTCTTCCTGGGCCCCACCAGCTGACACTCCTTAGCTGATGGCCTCTCATTTATGTCAGAACTATTCTGAAGAAAAGATTTCAAAGGCAAGGTGATACTGCTCAGTGATCATATTATTTCAAAAGATGACCAAAACAAAAAGCAGAGCCTAAATTTAATATCCAGGTGATTTGAAATTAGAACTTCAAATAAAGACCATTGAATCTGAATAGATTACTGAGAGTAATTGTTTAGTCCCGGCAAATTGTATTGGTTACAGAAAGCCAGATTCCAACTGAATATTAGGAAATATCTCCTAATAATAAGATAAATTCTACAGTGGAATCATTTACATAGACAAATGATAAACTCTTCTTAGCTGAATGTGTTCAAGGAGAAACTAGGTAGGTATTCATCAGGGCTGTTTTAAATCGGGTGCGTGTATTTAGCAGGGTACTGGATTAGATGGATTAAATGTTAATTTCCAACTTCTGGAATACTTACTTCAAGTCTAAGCTATGGCACTCACAGAATCAAACTTGTCACCTACACTTTTTTTCTTGCCTTTTGCTGTCCTCCATTCCTTATTTATCCTTGATTTATCTTAAATTGCTAGTGTCTTAAACTACCAGTTCTCTACACATACGCACAGACACAGACGAGAAGGGGAGTGGAAGGGGGGATTCAATGCTTTCAACCTTTTGAAAGTAACATTATTCTATTATTCCATCTCTTGTATACATGCAGCATGATGCACACACGGAAGAGATGAAGTGTACAACATAACACTGCTTTTATTATTTCCCTTTGTCCCGCCCTCTGGATATCTCTGCATATAAAATTTCCCCTCCCTGAAATACTATTCAGAATAAACACATTTTTGAGCCATTATCAAAGTAAAACCAATCAAGGTACATTCCTTTTATTTTTTCTTTCACTTCAATAATAACTCGAATATTATTTCAAGTGGTGAAACCAGTGATTAAAAATCTTTATTAAATACCACTGAAATCTCTTCCTATCAATCCCTGTAGCTGTAAAATCCCTTAAAAGATATTAGATACAACCGTTCCCACAATTCTCCAAAGTCCTATTTTCCAATAGAGTAAATCTCTCAATATTGTTGTGCTGTAATATTTTCAGGGCAGAATAAGACCCTGATATAGAATCACAATTACAATTATTATAAATCAAGTTAACATAAATCTAAACTATTGGTACATTTTCAAATTAAGGGATGATTAAGTTCTTGCATCACGTGTTTCTACTAATTAGGACACTCGCTATCAATAGCAATATTAATATTAAATTTGCCTTCATATGTTTGGGAGAGAGGAAATAAATAATATATGCATCCTTCAAAATAGGGTGGATGCAATATCCAAAAAGTGAAACAGGGTCTTAGGTTCAATTAAAACTGTTTTTCAACATTCTCAATTGGATAAATGTGGGGATTACTCAAGATGCTAAAATGTCAGTCTGATATAAAAGGTTTGGTACAGAACCTTAGTACTAGGGACAGTCAACCCAAGTCTGCTGTTCAGTAGGTGATTTACGACCAATCAATATTTTCAGCCCAGCCAATATTCTTGTGGAGAATGAGCAACCATCTGTTATCCATTCCACCTCCTGTGTTTGGATCCTTGTGAATAATGCTTGCAGTAATTTGGAAATGATTATTTAGAACAGAATAACAGTTAGTAGGAAAATAACTATATGCCTACTTAACATTTTTTTGCACCCCCAAACAGAGCTGTGGAATAACAGAACTGGAAGAAACTTTGGACATCTTTTAGTCCAATCCCCTGCTCTCTTCCCCTGGCTGTCCACCCTAAAAACAGAAAAGAGTTCAGTATCAGCATATTCTAATACCTTGCACTGAATAGCAAGCCTCGTACTTCCAAAGAACGCAAAATACTAAGTTGTCCATTAAGCTACTTGTGCCCATTGAGGCACACATGATCTTTTTGCAGATCAATGCTTTGCCATCACTCGTTTCATGAAAATGATGAAAAATTCAACTACTCCTCTAATAATTTTATTAACTATACTAGAAGCAATTATAGACAGGTCATGAAATATTCATTTTGCAGTACGAAAGCTTTAATCATGAACATATTTCATCCACGTTTTTCCTCTAAGAACAGAGTCCTGCACTCTACTTGATAAATGAACATTTAAATGATTATAGTGTGACTTTCTTTTGCACTTATTCTATTGTGATCACAAAAGGAACACATATAAAGTCAGTGGTGGCACAGTGGTTAAAATGCAGTATTGCAGTCTACTTCTGCTGACTGCCAGCTGCCAACAGTTCAATTCTCACCGGCTCAAGCTTGATTCAGCCTTCCATCCATCCAAGGTTGGTAAAATGAGGATCCAGATTGTTGGGAGCAATACGCTGACTCTGTAAATCTTAGAGAGGGTTGTGATGTTCTATGAAGCAGTATGTAAGTCTTACTGCTATTGCTAATGTCTCATATCCTCAAGATATAGTACAGATTTCTTCACATGCCTCTAATATTATGACAGCTGATATTGAAGGTAAGGTATTCCTTGATTTATGACTAATTAAGCCTGGAATTACAGTCATAAGTTGTTACAGTCAGATTCAAAGTTACAATTGTTTTTACAATTTTCATTAAACAAATAGTGTTCATTAAGCGAGTTCATTTTCCCAACAGATGCTTTTTTCCAGAAACTGGCAAAAAACATTTCAAATCACAATCACAATCACATGTGGCTATAAACAGTTTTTAAAGTGAGCTGGTTGCTAAGAGCCCAAAACACAACCACGTCATAGTCACAGGGTAAGTGTGGCCATTGTACCTGAAAACAGGTTGTAACTAATTCTGGGAATGTTGTAACTTCAAACAATTGTTAAGCAGCCAGCCATAAATTGAGGACTACCTATAACTGCAATCTAACCAAACAATTGGAGAAAATCTTTACTAAGGTATTAAGACACCTAGATATTCCATCAAATGGCTCCAACTGTTGAAAATAAAATTCCTGCTTTTACTCATGAGAAATATATTGGGGATTAAGATAGGAAATGCTGTCATCAACTGCTTATTTTTTTACTAAGGTTTGTTAGATCTGTATTATTAGTGACATTCATTTTTATTCTGTCTCTATATTTCATTTTAAGAAACTAAATGGCATAATTTATCCAAATGAAATCTTGGGCCATTCTCTAAATGTCATGTAGAAGAAAGGTTTTATAAATTTATCTTACAGAATTCGTACGGACCTGTCATAATATAGCTAATAAACCATGTCAATCAAAATAAAATTAGATATTTAATTAGCAATTATCATCTTGCTCACCCTTCTACCAAGAATCACAAATCAGAAAGGACAGAAGATATAAAGGCTGACAAAATGAAAATTCCAAAAACTGATATTTAATTAGTCGTACTATCTAATCCAATAGACATATATTAAAAAAGAGATTGATATTTAATTTTCCCAAGCAAATAAGATCAAGGCAAACAGAAGTTAGCAGACTCTATGAAATACTGAATGCTAAAATATAGTGTGATATGATGTCATGATCCTGGAATCAGCATACAAGCCTAGATATCCTTTAATTAGTTTTGTTTTCCAAATGCTGTCCTATCAATAGCCAGTGCATTGACTGCTGGTGATAAATAGAAAATGCCTTCAGCAAGTAGGCAGAATAGATCTATCATTCAATTATTAGAAGGGGGCTCAGGGGGCAGATAAGTAGAAAACCATTTGTGCTTTTTCATGCAGATGCAAAAAAAATTGGTTTTGCACAATTTCAATAAACATAAATGATTAACAAGTGCTATATGTTAACCTTCCCAGTATCATCCTGTTTGTCACTGATTTCTGAATTATGTTACAAACGTCTATTGACAATTCAGTAAGTCTGTGAAACAACTGAAGTATAAAATATGGCTAAAGAAGCAAAAAAAAATATCAATCCATTATTTCATTGGTGTTCTATATACAGATGGATTTATGTTGCACCTAACAAGCAAATTCTTAAAACACAGGTATTGGATTAAGGATAGAAACATGTTATCTTATTCAAATTGTGTATACTGTCTACACAATTTGAAAAATCCAAGGAATTGGAATCTCTGTCATACATCACCATGTGTAGATGATTCCCAAAGATGAAAATGACATCAGAAAAAACAAAAGGTCCTGAAGAATATAAATCTTTGCAGAAGTGTCAGAGCAAATGACAAAGGAAAATATATGCAATGCAGCTAGAGATAGATCATTTTTACAGCTCTATATTTTTGCTGCTATCCATAAGAATTGAAATAAAATATTTAGTTTTTGTCATGTTAACAGCAAATAATGGAAGCCAACCAACCATCATTGGCTTATGATTCATAATTAGAGGCAAACTGCTTTTTAAAGGCTAGATTTCATGAACAAAAAGAATGAGACAATGTCAATTTCTGACAGCCACTTCAAGTTTTATTCAGTAAGCTAATGCCTACATTATAAAATCAAACCATGTTGCAAATCTCACAGACATTTCACCTCTGATCTAATGAATTCAATAAATCAACAATCAGAACAGCTGTTAGAAGTCACATGCAGTACAGGGATAGTATCTTAAAACAAAATAAAAATAAAATACTACCCTAGCGCAAGTATTCCCAAAATGTAGAATATTATTCATTGTTTCTCAGCACTTGGTAGTATCCCATTCCTTCATCCCATCAACTAATACAGACTCATGGGACTGAAAATAACTTTCCTTCCACTTCTCCTTCTTTCATGCCTTATTTACTTTCATACCAAATGCTCACTAGAACATGGAAGATTAAGTACCATTATCCAATCAATATCAACTAAAACTTGCCACTGAAGAAAGAAGAGCACCATCTTAATACAGTGCTAACTATTCTCCCATAGCTGGTCCAGAAAGAAACCATAGTCAGTGGTATTGAAGGCTGCTGAGAAGTCAAAAAGAGCAAGGATGGATGCATTAAAGAAGAACTTGTCGTAACTGAAATCGAACCACAATACCCTCCTGGAAACTTACCAACCAAGAAGAACACGAAATCATAAGGATTCTGCCTGCTTTCTTGGACCAAATAAGTTTGAGCTACATAGCATGACAAGACTGTACCAAGCAACTTCATAGGACCTGTACTAAGATGGGCAACTAAGAATGAATTTCAGCAATTTTGTCTGCTCTCCTCTGGATAGCCCTGAAAATGTATCTCAGAGTTCCTTCCATTCAAGAGGGCTAGGCACCCTAAAAGGGGCCACCTGTGATCAGCCATCTGTGGATGCAATAAGGGTGGGGAAGTATTGATGCTTTGCCATCCATACTGAAACAAGGTATGCCTGCATAGAAGCTCTCAGCCCTGTTTACACAAATTAATTCTTTTTTCTCCACCAATAGTATTCTTGGAATCTCTTGATCCACTTCTCTTCCTCAGCTCTTCCATAAATCTACAGAGTGATCAGATCCACAAATGGAGAGAGGCGATATGGGCACAGTCTAATACAAGGCCTCTTGCACTTTCCTATTCCAGATGACAACCGGAGCCTAAAGAGGACCATGCAGCAGGCCCTCAGGAATAACTCCCAGTTCTTTTTGTAACCCCTCCAAGGTCCATCACTCCATCCTCCAGTGGTAGACCACTGAATTTGGTGCCATCCCTCTGGAATGATTATTGGGGCATGACCTAATCAGGACAGGGGAGTTACATTAGAGTTCCCCAAATTTCCAGAGCATATTGCCACTACACAAAGAAGAAAACCAGATGAAGTGTATGACCACTGTCTCATGTTGGTCTCTAGATGACCTGGGATCGGTCCACAGCTGTCACAATAGTCATGAACTCCCAGGCCACCTCAAGTCTACTCTCAAAGACTGCAGATTGAAGTTCCCCTGGGAAATGGAATCAAGCACTCAGACAGGTAGGCTACTATGCAGCAGGCAGAGTTTTTCAATAGCAATAATCCCAATAAATTGTTCAGTATCACTAATCCTATGACATGCATGCAATTAGTTGTACTTAAAAGATCATCCTGGGTTAAAGACCACAATTTTATATTTTTGAGCAGCAATTTTTTGGCTTTAATTTTTCTGGAAATCAAAAGCCATTTCTCAAGACTCAGTGATTCTCATTTCAAAAACAGATACAATGAATTTAACAAATAAATATACAAAGGCTGAAATGGCTCATCCTTGTTTAGGAAAATATCTACTTTTTCAAATTTCATCCATTTGTATACAGTTTTGGTTAGTTTGTTATGAACTGTGGCCATGCATCTTCATTAATCATTAAAAGAGCGCTTATGAAATACAGAGAATACAAATTGACAATAGAGAGAACCAACCTCTTTCATTTTGTCAAGTTCGTTTTGCAAAGCTTGTTTTGTAATTTCTACTTCTATTAATTGCTGTCGTAACTTTTCATTTTCATCTTCTGTGGTGGTGCGTTTTTCCTCCACATTTTCCAGCTCATGATGAAGTCTCACAGAAACATCTTTTGCAACCTAAGTGGAACATGATTAGAAACTTACAATAAAGCTAATTATAATCATACAATTATAGAAGCATATTTAGCAAAACAAAATAATGAAATGGCATATATTATATTATACAGCTAAGTATTGTATTTCAGTTATATTTCAATTCACTTCTGCTATAATATCAATATATTATTTTTCCACTGATTTATAAAAAATGGAAAGATGACTGAGGTTTAATCTGCACATGCAAGAATTTGTTTCATAATTTCTACAAAATTAGAATCTGAAATGATTATATAACTGAGATGGCACTGCACTTGGAATTCCCAAAACAAGGACCTACCTTCTCTTCATTATCAGTGAATATAATCTAACCAAAATTTAAATTTGAAATTCTTATCAGTAAAACATTCTCAGTAACAAATTGACCAGGCATCTGGATTAGTATTACTTTAACAGATGAGAATCATTTTATTGATAGATTTAAGAAGCTCTCACATGTATTTATTTTTTTAAATGCTTTGTTTCTGGCATGCCACTATAAGATGGAATACTTATGAAGTATGTGAAAATGTGTTGTGAATTTTTTACTAAACTAGATGTCAATGTATATTTCTCAGATTTGGTGCTTTCGCCACCATACACATTGCTCTGTACCTTAAACAAGTTAATTAGAAGACAATTAGAGCCGTAGTGTCGCTGTGATTAGAATGCAGTATTGCAGGCTACTTCTGCTGACTGCTGGCTGACTGCAATTTGGCAGTTCAAATCTCACCAGGCTCAAGGTTGACTCGGCCTTCCATCCTTCCGAAGTCGATAAAATGAGGACCCAGATTGTTGGGGGCAATATTCTGACTGTAAATCACTTAAAGTGGGCTGTGAAGCAGTATATAAGTCTAAGTGCTATTGCTATTTGTAACTGTACAGCTTGATACTTTCTTCAAAATTTAACAGGCTGTTTCTTGATTTAGGTCTATACCAATTACTATACCAATTCATTAAAAAAATAACACTATACCCAGTCCTAATTTTATTCCAAATATTATTCTAGTATCATTTTTTCCAAAATAATACAACATAGCTCAGATTCAACTATATTCAAGTATAACCAAAGAAATATGCCATTTTGTAAAGTGAAAGTATCTAGGTAAATGATTTTATTTATCTAGGCCTTTTCTCTCTACCACAAAGATAAATGTTGTATTCTGTAAAACTGATTTATGCAAGGCATTGATGTTACCTGGTTGAGTAACAAAACATCTTCGAGAAAACAACCAAGCTCAAAGAGCACCAGGAATACCATATTTCAACCCTGAACTATAGATAATTCTCTTCTATTGGAATCCAAGTATCATCACATTTCTGTATGGTATTTGTCAAATTTATTCGTAAGATACTGCCTATCCTACTCTCAGAGTGACTTAGTGTTAGTGGATCTGCATTAGTTATTCATCTATGAGGATCCAGATAGCAAATTTAAGCTATGAGGCTTTCAATATGATCAAATGCCTATCTGGTCAGACATAAGTATCACTTACAAGAGCACTGATTTCTATATAGGTATGCATGAGAATGCTTTTTTGATCTAATTCTTCTATATCAAATGCAAAAAAGGAAGTGTTAGAAACAATAATGAAGCTTTTATTTGCCAGAAAGATGCAACTGTGATTTATTTGCTTTTCAAAGAGCTGTCAATAAAATACTAGCAATAAAAATAAAAATAATTTAATCCTCTGATAGCCTTACTACAAAAAGATTATAAAATTATAACCACATACCTCATTTTTACAAATATCCTAAAGATAAAGTTTGGATGCAAATCTGGCTTAAGGAAACGGGGCAAAAACACTTTGTATCAAGTAATAGACAGAACTATGTCCTTGATATTTAATTTTGATCAATTAACCACATTTATATTTTTCTTTTGTGTTGGACTCACTCTCCAATTACTGGAAAAGGGTAAATTTACAAACAAGAATAATCTAAAAACAGACATTTTGCATTTAGTTTTTTATGAAAGATCTTATGAATGTTCTATCACTTTGCCAATTTCAAACCCAGGCATACCTTCAAGTCCTGCTCCAAACTACGAAGAAGTTCTCCATCAATCTCTCCAGTTTGTGCATAACGAAGCCTTTTGCGCTCTGCCTTCCGAAGACGATACTGTAGAATCCTACAATTTTTGTTAGCCCTTTCCAATTCATGACGCATTTCCTGTAGCTGGCATGCATCCTCTTCAAAAAAGCTGTCCCTCATCTCATCCATCTCAGTTCTCATCTCATCTATCTCATTCTGGCATCCAATGATAAGAGGTAGAAACACATTATACAATAATAATTTGTATAGGTTTTATATTTATATGCATTATATGCATTTTTCAAGGAAATTGAGATTTAAGGTCACACCAATATATCAGTTAATCCCTTATTGTTTTGACACCCATATCATTAATCTAAGATAAAATCATAGTAGGTATTAATTATCCAATCTTGGCATCTGAAGTCCAAAGTATGTGTCACAGTTTATCTATATGAGTATACTATAGCTATTTCAAATCCACAACGCAATATTAGAATTTAAAAATGAATGATAGTAAGCAATGTTATCAATAATTGTACAGTATTGTTTGATTTTTAAACAGATCTTTTAAACCTACTTCCTTTTCTATGCAGTAGAAATAAACTGTGGCGTAAACAGTATTATGTTCCGAAAAATAAAATAAAATTACATTTTATTCAGTATTCTTTTTAACATGCTAGAACAAGATCATTTCTCAACATATTAATCATTAATCATTTAAAAACATGTAGGCAGTAATTGAGATGGGTGGATCAGAGAAGCACGGCTGCACAAGCCATGTATGTCTTTTTCATTCGTAAAAATTACCTACAAAAAAATCACAGGCTGGGCTATCACACTCTAGTAAATCTTAAAATGCTTTGTTTAAGTTGTTTTGGAATGCCATCTGGGCCTATCCATTGTGGCCTGCTATATAAAGGACCACAGTGATTCCATGCAAATGGATAAGGCCCAGGGGGAAAAAACCATAGCTTAAAACATCTTATTTATCGTATCTGAAATGGTCCAGGCCACACTTCAATAGCTGTTAATAAATGGGGAGAAAGAGAAGAGCAGAAGCCTCACCTCTAGAAAACAGAAAGGAACGTTTTGACC
>JAPKID020007364.1:0-10296 GCA_026931265.2 Tropidonophis doriae | reverse complement strand
AATTAGAAGGCTTGGTAGAGCTACTCCATCTTTTCCTTAGTTTTTTGTCTTTGTTGAAACAAAAAGGCAAAAAGAGCGATAGGAAAATAATGGACATTTGTAAGTGAAAATAATATTATCTGGAATTTCCATAATTTATGTAAGTTGTTTATTTGATATAATCTTAGAATTACATTTCATAAGAAAATGCAGAGAAAGCATACTAGCACGGTTGAATATAAAGTAGGAGATTAATTGGAAAGATAAAATTAAGCAGCAGATGAAAATATTATTAGTATGAAAATTCCCCAAGGATAAGAAAGATAGATTTTTAAAAAGGAAAGATAGGCAAAGCTAAATGAGATAGTAGAATTCTTGTAGTAAAGAAATCCAGAAGAAGAGCAAAGTATTAAAAAAATTGGAAGATTAATATGAATATTCCCATATTCATAAGAACTGGTTATATTGGGAAGAGGCTTTGTTTTATATTATTTTGTAACAGAAAGGGAAATGAGAAATTAAAATGTGTACGGCCTGAAAGGACCTAAATCTCAGTTTCAATTCTATGCAAAAAAAAATTTAATTTACAATTTAATTATTAAATATAAATATAAATTAAGTCAATATTTTATCTTTTGGGACAGTTATTATAATCATGAATCAATTTAATAGAAACTTGAGTCATGGCTGCCATCTATGTATAACCCTATCATTATAAAAAGTTTTACTGTCCCCATATGTATTTCATCACAGCACAGTTGTGCTAAAAGGTCTTCATTTTTCCCTTGTCACCATTACATCAGCTTCATCCTGACCCCACCCCATAAGTGAAATAGCTTTATATCATTGTTAATTATAGAATATGCAAGTACGGTACTATTTTACCTTTAATTCCAACAGTATCCAACGACGGCCCCAAAATATTTCAAATCTTTGGGGCATTGTCACTCTTTTTCTTAGGTGATTTGGCAGTAATTGACAATAGGGACAGGATACAGGTAGTCCTTGACTTATGGCCACAATTGGGACTAGAATTTCTGTTAAGCAAGGCAGTTGTTAAACAAGTTGCATCTAATTTTAGGACTTTTTTTGCTATGGTGGATAAACAAATCATTGCCATTGTAAACAGTAAACAGAAACAGAGTTGGAAGGGAACTTGGAGGTCATCTAGCCCATCCCCCTGCTCATGCAGGAGACCTGTACTAGGGATTCGAACTGCCAAACTGCCGACCTTTCTGATCAATAAGCTCAGTATCTTAGCCACTGAGCCATATAGTTAATTAAATCATGCAGTTGTTAAGCAAATAATGACTTCTTCCTTTGGTTTTGCTTATCAGAAGTCAGCTGGGAAGGTCACAATGCAGCAATTATAAATACATGCTGATTGCCAACCATAGATCACATGACTGTGGAGATGTTACAACACTTGTAAATGGAAGGACTGGTTAGAAGTCATTTTTTCAGTACTGTCATAACTCTGAGTTATTGTTAAATGAATGGTTGTAAGTCAAAGACCACCCATACAAACTGACAATTAGGACAAGGTTCTTTTGTGCCAGGTTAGGTAGGTACCACTGTAACTCACTAGTAATGAAATGTCCTGTAATAAAATTTTGGGGAGAGAATTGGAAAGATTCCTGGGCTACATGAAAGAGGAAAACATAGTTAAAAGAATTGGGGAGTGAGCAGTTCTTTACAATACAGCATTTTTTAAAATCTTCAAAAATGTAGTCTTAGATTTTTCCACAGTACTAATACTCTGTAATTTTCAGTATTGCCGATTTGTTTAAAATTTGAATTCCAGAGAGCTGAAACTCAAACCACCAGACCAGACCAGAGTAGCTTTGGTCTCTGTAAAATCCATGTGTCAACTGGAAAAATGCTGACCAGTAGATCCTGCCAGATTATTTAAATTCACAAGACCACTGCTTTTATTTACAGTTCCATATAATCCAGACCAGAAGGCAAACAGGAAGTCCTTCAAGTTATAGGTAAAACATACACGAAAGTATCGGCAGAACACTTCAAATCTAGCAGGTTTTTTTTAATATTCATTATAGTTGAAGGTGCAGACATAACTGTCTTCCTGTGCCTGGTGTTTTCCAGATGTTACAGCTACACTTCCAGAAAAAATTGGAATAATCTATATAGATACAATAGATTTGTTTATCTTTATGTTTAGACGTAATGAAATATACATGAAGCAATTCCTTCCACATTTGACTCCAACATGGGTTTGATCATCCTGAAAACTGAAGGAAGGTTTTATTCAGAGGTTTGTATTAGTCCATTAAAGAAATATCTTATCTTTTGTTAACAATTGACTATGCTGACATTTCTTAGATATCAGTTGCCTCCTAATCAATTTTCTTGCAATTAATTTTTTTTAAAAAATAAGCTTACTACTATAGAAATGTTATTAAATACTAATGCCAGAATTCAAGAACAAAATTGTCAATATAAACAGTTTAATTACACGCTACTGTAAAAAGAACAATATGGTAATTAGTGGTAGTTAATGAACAGATTTTTTTTGTAATACTAATTCTAAAAAATGTAAAAAAAACCATTCAAGCAATATTAAAAGACTTGAGAAATAGAAAAGGCTTTTCTATTTGAGTGGAATAATAATGAAAAGTCATTATCTTTAAATTTTAATATTAGGTACTAATGAAAAAGGAATTTTCTAAATTTTAACATGAGAGATTTGTTCAAAGCATAATGGACTTGAATTGGTGCTGGATATCAGAAATTAATCAGAAGGCAAGACAGGAAAAGAATAATGTAAAGTGGTTATTGCATCTGATTCTCATAACCCATTCTGTATTAGCAAAAGTTTTGAAATTGTCATCAGAAGTAATAAATGCATTCTAGCAATTCAGTGTATTACTGTACCATGGATTGTAGTTGGCTAATTCATACCCAGGGCATGTGAAAAGTGTGGTGTTTTACTTTAATTTAGAAAACAAAACAAAAACCCAATCCTCTCCTTGATACTGTCTTTTATTTGTCTAATTTGAGAGGGAAAGTGCCCATTAATAGGCTATGGAAAGCAGAATGAACATTCCTGGTTACTCTCATATCCATTATGGTAAATTGCATTGTGTTTTCTCCTAAATTATAATTATTAATCTTAATTTGTTTATAAATATGATCAAATTAAAATGTGATCAAAGTAGTAACTTGTTTTATCCTCTTACTGAACTTCATTTTTTAATTGGAATTTTCCTCTATTCTACTTTCAACTAAGTCCTTAACTGGCATTGTCATTATTCCATTACTAATTCAAAGTGGTAAAAGGAATAGTGCCAATAGTGCCTTTTGGAATAGCTCTTTTGGAATAAAACATGTGGTAAATGTTAGATGAGTATTGGTTATTGCTTTGATTTTAGGAAATATCCAGTAGGGGTTTCTACAGTTACCAGTAGGACCACTAAATATTTTGTACATAAATTGAATGCGAAAAAAATCCAAATTCTTCTACAGAAATGTATGCAATATTGGAAGCATTCCTAAATACAGATTATACAAAGAAGAAATATTTTTTTAGAACATGATTAAAAGTTATTATAATATGCATATTTCAGAACTCCTGAAACCATTCAGTGTGTCTTAACTCAGAAAGAATGTGGGTAAAAAGAGATTTTGATGAAATTCAGAATGTTTCAGTAATGCAGTATGCTTTACCATTCTTCTGCTGCAGATTGCAGTTTTAACTTTTTAATTCCTTGCAGACATAACAGATGATCACAAGACTGCTGAACCCACTTGAATAGAAAATGTACATGATGTTAATGTTAACCTGCTTTTCCCAGTGAAATCCCCTTATTGGTATGCTACTGTTATAGGATAGAAAACGGTGCTATCACTCAGTATTGCATTAAGAATGTTAGGTACATAATCTATAATTTCATAATAAAATATCCAAAACTAAAATAAATGTCGTGTGAATTGTTTTGCAAAAATTGTGGCTGAACAATGTTACCCTGTAAATCATTGTCCCATCAAATGGAACATTTTTTTAGTTATCTACACTAAATACCACTAAATAAACAATAAATTAATTTATGCCACCTGTTACTAGAAATATATGAAATAGATAATCTGAAGCATTTTCCTGGCACCAAATAATAGCTTGTTTGTTCTTATTTATTTGGGGAGAGGGCAATGGCAATCATCTTGACGTTAGAACAAAATGAAGCTGTATCTTCATGTTTTTAAGTATTATGAACTCCCCTGATCTCTTGAAATAACCGAAAATGTTCTTAAATTGGATTATGTCTTTATTTTATTTTAACCGTTTGTAAGCCTTCCAGAGTCATATATTTGAGATAGGCAGATATAGAAATTGGAAGAAATAGACCAATTTATGCAATGAATGATTATAAAATATTTGCAATATTAGCTGAAGTGAACAAGAGGAAGTGCATTTATGAAATCATGCATACAATGCAAGCAGGTTGCTGAACTTGTTGATCAACACTATCAGCAGCTTTATAATAAAGGCATGTGAATAAATTAATAACAAAAAAGAAGGCAATAGAAATATCCTTAGATGTGGGGAAAAGGCTTTGACATTTTGGAATAGACTTTCCTGGACAAAATGAAAATCAGAGAAGAATTCAAAACTTGGAAAGAAGCAAATTCAGAAATTGTTAAGTATAAATTTTTAATTGAAGGCACACATATTTTTATTAGAAAAAAGTCTAGACAGCATAAATGAAAGGCATCACCATCAATTAAAGTAGATGCTATAAGAACTAGTTTGGCACAATGTTGGAAAAATGAAACCTTGCTGACAATTCAAAAATGAGAGCCAAAAACAGAGAGCACAAAACAATGGCAACACTGATTGTATATGTTTGTAACAGAAGTTTAACTAAATTCAAGCAGGAATGGTTTTATATATATACAATACATCACACAGCAAGGTGGCTTTAAATATTTGAAATACACTTAAAAAACAAGGAATTACGAGATCAGTTTTAAAATATCAGCTGAAAGAAACATTCTCCAATATGTCAAGAAAAGTATAAATATTCAAATATTGTAACGATTAGTGGCTAGGGAAGGGAAGAGTTATTAAAAGTTCTTCATTGTGATTTTTAAAATGTAGTGTTTTATCTCATTTTTATTATCAACTTGACAAATGTAAAATACTATATGTTTAAAATAAAGTTTGTATTTAAAGAAAGAAAAGGACACTTGACTAGTTTAATTAATAACAGAAGAGCTAAACCAAAAGTAGCCCTATTGCAATAGGCAAACCTGAAGATGGCAACATATCTCCCACATCTAAATCAATAAAAGTAGAATTCAGTCTGCCCTCCCCAGCTGTGCAGATTGAGATGGAGGGGGTTGCAGACCAAAACATCGAGATGCAGGCTACCATGTTTAGGGAGACTAGATTAAAGGATTTCAGCTGTCCTCAAGTTTCAAAAGTTTGGGAATAACAATTACCAGATTTACAATTTATATCACTAGAATTGCAATTTCTCTCTCTTTTCTCTTACATTAGAACTTACAAAATGTCTTTTGGTTCTTGTAGGTAAAATAGTCTTGCTCTTTCTCAGCTCTGCTGTTAAACGACGAACCTCACTGAATGCAGATCTTGTTTCATTGCAATTATTAGTGAAACCATACTCCTAATATTAAACTAAAGCTTCATTTAGTAGTACAAGTTGCCATAATCATTATATTTGTTCCCTTTCCTTCAGAAAACATTTAAAAAAGATACTTTATGGAACCATTAACTTGTAATGTTATATTGTAACAAGCTCCTGACAGATAATAGCAAAATAATCCTTTGTATTGATGAATTTATGATGAGTCACAGGCTTAACCCCACAGCATAATTTTTGGATTATACACCAAGCTCCACATGGTTTTTTTTAGCCACAGAAAATACTTAGTCTTCTTATATTAGTTTATCTTTGGTAATATTTTGGGCAATCTGGTATATCAGCAATGAGATCAAACATTGTTTTCATTGTTTGACAGAAAAAGGAATGACCTGATAGTAGATAACATGTCTAATTAATAGATGTCTGCTAACTTCTCCATAGCATTGTCATAGTTTATCATTTGCTAGAGAGTGATGGATTAAAAAATATAAAACATTGTTTCTCATACTCCTGCATGCCTTTGTATGAGTTCATACGCTTATATATGCAGAGCACTCAAAGTAAAAACTGAACAAAACTGGTACAACAATTAATAATCACCTTACATTATAGTTAATATAATTAAATAATTAATTACACTTGTTTTTCCCTTCAAGATTCATGCTGATCTATTTCTTGCCTAAATGCAAAGAACATTTCCATGCTAGTGACCTATAGCACCTTCTAAAGTCTCCCAGTGTGTTACAACATACATGTTTGTCAAGAAAAAAGCAAAGCAATTCCATCCACCCTACTTAGTTAAATAGAACTAAAATATTCCTTTAAAAAGAAAGAGTTATGTTTCATGTTGATAGCATGGTTAGCTAGAAATATGCTGCAATTTATGGGCATCCATCTGAATACCTTTAAGGCACCTTCTGTTTAGAAAGGTATTCATAACAGGTAGTGCAGCTAAATGAGACAAGTAGTGCATTTCACAGAGACTATTAGATGGAATATTTCATCCGTGAATTTCTGAAGTTATGTGTCTTGAAATACTTAGAAAAGATAATGGTCCAAAGACAATGCTCTGCTTCTTGTCATGCCTTCCTAATACATATTATTCATAGAAAAAGCAGCCATCAGAACTCACTGCTACTCAGTACTGCCCTGCCAACCTGGAATTAGAGATGGTTCTCTTGAATATGACTGCTCTACAGTTCATTTATTATAATAAATTGGCATATATATCACTATTGTATTGCTGTTTTCATCTTTTCGGATCTGTTTTTAAAGCAGGAGGGAAAAGCATATTTTTTAAAAAAGATATGCAGGTAAAACCATTGTCAATAATTTTTTTAATAAAAATATACCTTTCTCACTACCAAGTTAAAGTGCTATTGCCAGTTCTGGCATAAAATTGTCTCCCCCTATTGGCAATCTCTTTGTGCCTGTTGTTGGTTGATGCCAAAACAGTGACATCTTTATCTAGAGCAGGGGTGTCAAACTCATGTAGTCATGGCAGTGTCACATGACGTATCGGGACTTTTTCCCCCTTTGCTAAACCAGGTGGAAGCGTGGCCAGCATGTGGCCCTGGAGTTTGACAGCCCTGATCTAGATGGTTATGGCAAGTAAAGAGAAGGGATTGGTCTATTTCCCCATATTTCTTTCCCTCAGCTCCCAATAAATGTCAGCAGTTGATCTAGAGCAGGGGTGTCAAACTCATGTAGTCATGGCAGTGTCACATGACTTATCGGGACTTCTGCCCCCCTTCGCTAAACTGGGTGGAGGCGTGGCCAGCATGTGACACATCCAGCTCGAGGCCAGGGAGTTTGACAGCCTTAATGTAGAGGGTTATGGCAAGAAAAGGGGAGGGATTGGTCTATTTCCCCAGATTTCTTTCCCTTAGCTCCCAATAAATGCCAGCAGTTGATGAGTCAGTCTAATATAGGATGTGACTGGGCTACGTTTTGACATTAAGTAAGTTTAGCCATCTGTTAAACTTGCTCCCAGCTGTCTGCCTGTCTTTGCATGGGGACATTCCAATGATCTTAAGAAATAGTTGTCTAATTTGCTATGAGAATAACCTTGGGAAAGAGGAGGAAGAGCTGCAACCAAGGCAATGATCAAATAATAGAGATATCAGCCCAAAAGAGGAGAGGAATGAAATTTGAGGAATCATCTCAGACTTCACCCTCCATAAGGCAATGGAGTGGGGAGGAACATTCAGAATTGTACGTTTCTGTTACCATAATCCTCTACTAAAAGTGGTTTTAGCATTCAAAGCTTTGGTGTCCAGACCCAGTCTAGCTCAAAGGGCTGACAGATGAGTGGTGGTATGAGGAGTGTGCAGTGAATTAGAAGAGAACATCACAAAGCTCTCTTCTGCACCACATTCTCCACCTATCAGCTGTTGCTGGGAATTAACAGGAGTGGGGTGTGTATGCAGGACAACAAGAAGGAGAGCTGATCTGTCTACTGCCTCATACAACTCAAAACTCAACCTAGACACTATAGTCAAGTCCACTTGGACAAAACCTTTGGCAACTGTTAAAGGTAAGGTTTCCATATCCTGTCATGTCCAATTCTAAGGGATGGTGCTCATCTCTGTTTCTTAGCTAAGGGAGCCAGCAATGTCCAAAAATATTTCCATGGTCATGTGGCCAGTATGACTGTATGCTGAGGTACCATGTTACCATCTCACCAAAGTGGTACCTATTTATCTACTCACATTTGTATGCTTTTGAACTGCTAGGTAGGAAAGAACTGGGTCAAGGATGGAAGCTCACACAGTGTTTGGACCTTGAATGTGGGCCGTCTGTTTTTCAATTCAGCATCTTTAACTGCTGAACTATCACACACCCAAGATGGTGATGGCACCTCTTACATCTAATTGTGGGACAAACATGCAATGGCATCCTTTTTCTTCAGCCAGATACCCAACATATTACCTTAATCTTTTTCTTGCTTTAAGCAGGTTTAAACTATCCTCAGCTGTTCCTATTTGTTTAATGTGAATTTTTAGATTACCCCAGGAATGGCTTAAGCCATTAACTATTGGCCACTTGGGTCAGTTGTTAGTTGGGATCCTTTTTACATATAAGTTTAGTAATATTCTGATAGAAGTTCAATTAGTGGACCAGTAAAATGCTGTGGACTTGGTATACTTGGATTTCAGTAAGGCATTTGACAAAATACACCACAATCTACTTCTTGGTTAATATGTAGGATAGGCAGCATCACCACCAGATTGATTTGTAACTGGCTGATCAACTGCACTCAACATGTAGCCATCAATAGAACTATATCTACACGGAGGAAGCATGGAGTGAGTTACCCCAAGGTTTTGTCTTGGATTCCAGGACTCTTCAACATCTTCATAAACAATTTAGATGAGGGGATAGAAGGGAAGTTCATCAAATTTGCAGATGACACCAAGCTAGAAGGAATACCCAACACTGTAAAGGGAGTTTAGAGCTGTCAAACTCCCAGCCTGTGGGTCGGATGTGTCATGCGCTGGCCATGCCAAGCCCAGTTTAGCAAGGGGGGGAGTCTTGATTCATTACGTGACCTTACTTGGACAATGTGAGTTTGACACCCCTGTGGTAGAAGATAAGCTCAAAATTCAGAAGAATCTTGAGAGACTTGAGCACAGGGCCCTAACCAACGAAATGCAATTCATATGTGAGAAAAGGTTTTATACTTAGGAGAGAAAAAACAAATGCACAGATATAGTATAGGTGATACCTGGTTCAATAGCAGTAAGTGTAAGAGAAATCTTTGAGTGGACAATCACTTCAATATGAACCAACAGTGTGCTGCAGCTGCCAAAAAAGTCAATGCAGACATGGGCTGTATCAACAGAGAGATTGTAACAAGATCATCTGACGTGTTAGTACCACTTTATATTGTTTTGGTAAGATCTCATTTGGGATACTATGTCCAATTTTGATCAGCATAATACAGAATGCAGGGAAGAGCAACAAAGATGATTAAGGGGCTGAAGGCTAAAACATGATACACGGTTGCAGAAACTATTAAGCCACTTGGGGCTCCTGCCTCTTATCTGATTGTTTGCTAGGCAGCACTTTTCCCTTTATTTCCCAAGTTCATCCACAAATTCTGTCACACCCTCTTCTTATATATCAGCTCAAAACAAAACAAATCTTCAACAGTCTAAGATAGTCAACAGTTGGTGGCTTATTTCCTTCCTGATGCAAAAGTTCCGATTTTTGGATGGTTGTGTTCTCTTAATTTGTTATTTAAAACCTAATTTTGGATCCTGAGTGCATGACTATACTTTTAACTTTTCTGATAAAGTCTAAAATTATTTTTGTAGAGATTTTTTAAAGTTTTCATTCAAAAGAGTGTACCTTGCAACAGTCCATTCTACTAAATCAAAATTTTATTAAGGTGACATTGAGGTAATGTGTTGCCACTTAGGGAACCACGAAGGAAATAAGCTCTTTAAGATTTTCAGTTCAGTTCATTGTGAAACATCTATTTTATTGAATAGATGTTAAGAGAATTATAGGGAAATGTATATATTAGTCTATATTTCTGCAACTTACCAGGAATTCTTATAGTAGTAACAGATACAATTTACTGTATGAACCAGCAGTTGTATTTCTTCTCTTCTGGTACTTTATGCTGAGGTTCAAACTATTTGACGGCTTTGCCATTTTTACTTTATTTAAAAGACAAATAGTAACA
>JAPKID020007362.1:0-10297 GCA_026931265.2 Tropidonophis doriae | reverse complement strand
AGCGAATGCTGGCTGGGGAATTCTGGGAGTTGAAGTCCAGACATCTTCAAGTTGACAAGGTTGAGAAACACTGGCATAGTGGAAGACCGTTATTAATGCAATAGGTCTCTGTCCGTCCTCCGGCTAACAGACCCTCTTAACTGACACTCCGTGGCGCCATCAAGAACTCGTTGCTCTTCGGCTGCGTTCCTACTGCAGAAGACTTGCTGAATTGAAATGCGGCCCGCAAACCCATCCTCGGCCCTGCGCTGCCAGCCAATGCGCCGGTGCAACGGTGCCCCTCCGCTGCCCCCTCGCCCTAATTTCCCTCTTACCGCGGCATCGGGACCACTTCCAAGCCTTTCCTCGGCAGCGAAGCTGAGACTCCCGCCCCAAGTCCAAACGGTGCACCGCTGAAAAGCAGTCGGGCGGCAACGTCAGCCTGAAAACGGCGTTCCTCTTTGCTTGGTTTAAGCATGAGCGGCCGAGGCTCTTTATTCTGCTCGCTGTTCTCGTTCTCTTTTCCTTTTGATCTCCTCTTGTCCTTTTCGAGTACCATCAGATTCTCACCAAGAGAAAAATCCTCGCAGTTATTTGCAGGGGAGCAGTGGCAAGAAACAGAAATGAGGCAGTCTTAAAACTCTGGATTTTATAGGAAAAGTCAAGCAAAGTCACAATGAAAATAACCAGAGTTGGGCTGATATTTCTCCTTCAGTGGTTAAGACGAATTCTGCTAAACTATAAGTTTTCCTAAAAAGAATTGCAGTGTCTTAGGACGCTTGATGTTTCACAGTTTGAAATTAAGGCTGCTGTCAGCTACTTTAATACTTTTGCTTCTGTCATTCTCTCTCTCTTTTTTCATGTTCCTAGAAGACCAATGTGCCCTGCAACTATTCAGTTCTCGGTTGAGCACTTTATTGCATTACTCTTCTTATACACATGTGGGCGCACCAACAAAGGTTTAAATAACGTCATGAATAACTGAAAGGAAAATCATCTATATTTTTTCCAGGTGTGGGAAAATACTGTAAAGTAAATAATATTGTAAATAAATAAAAATGAATGTTATCTCAGACAGCCTAAGGATAGTCATGGTTGTATTCTGGAAAGAAGAAGCTCTCTGTACATGCCTTGAAATGTTTTGGCTTACTCTGCCAGTTCCAAGTGTAAATACTAATTTTGTAAAAAAAAATAAAAACCAGTTTGGAACTATTTTCTAACAAAGATTAAGGTGCTTTTTTTTAATTGCATAGTGAGTCAATATCTATGTGATATCCTAGGAATTAGCTGTTTCCCCAGTGGGATCTGGTTTAAGTTTTGAGGAATGTCACTGTGACCAACGCTCAAATAATCTACATGAATAGTTGCTTGTAATAATAGTCCTATGTTATTGCTGCCCTGATAACAAATCCCTCTGCATTCAATGTTATAGAATGTCATCAGCCACACCGATTAATTGCAGATGAGAGATACATTTTGCTGACCCGAACCATCCCTCCTGTCCATCTCACTGTCCAGAAAGATTCACTATACCATATTGGCTCTCAATTATATGTACATTTAAGATATAATTAAATGTTAAATCAGTTAATTGCATATAAGCCTCCCCAGCCTTATCTATTTCTGGCTACCTATTGAGCAAATCAACATTTCTATACAGTAATACAACACTGCTATTTTCCAATTCATAAAATTAGTCCTTCACTAATATCGAGAGTTCTCATTAAAACAATTCAACAATACGTCCAACTATCCTTTTCCTTCAATGATCTGTGAATCACTCATCTCTCATATGCACTGTGGAATAAACATTGGTTTCCGCCTTCCCCAGCTACCATTTGTCATCACTTTTGAGTAATATTTTGTCAGATGCAATTGATTTATTGAGGTTTATTTAAAACATTTATACAGCTGCCCATCTTGTTGCCAATTCTGGACAGCTCCCAATCAATATACTTATAAGCATAGCTCTTCATTAGACTGCAGGTTTGTGCTATAATCTGAAACATAACAGAATCATATTTACATTGTTTGCCATTTTCGTTCAGTTGTGGCCATATTATAAGCAATATCTGAGAGAAGACACATTAGTTGACTAACTCCTCAACTGTGCAGAGTGAACAAGTGTAGGAACTAACAGAGTTTCCTTTAGTACAAATCAGATTTACTACCCTAGTATATCAAGTTGACATCAATAATGTATTGGGAGGGCTACATGGCAGAATATTCAATATGAATTAATAGATGTGCATGGTTGTGTTCTAGTCTGTGGATAGATAAATAAATGACTCAGAAAAGCATTATGAAGGGAAAATAGTTTTACATGTAAATATGACATAATTGCTTTGGAGAAATAATAGGAATTCCACATCTGGCTTCACACCATACTAACCTCGCCAAAATTATCTCTAGCAATATTTTTTTATTGAACTTTCAATGCAGCTTTTAGTTGAATAAAGATAGTGAAAAAGCTTTCTTTCCACTTAAATAATCTGCATACTGCATAACTGTCCAAATGAGAAATGGCTAAATAATGACAGAGTTCATGAGCAAAGACACATGTTCATACTTGATGGAATTGATGATTATAAAATTAACATTCTTTTGTTTACTCATTGGCTAGAACTCCTTTGTGCGTGCTAACACTGGTCCTTAATTATTACAGTGACATATGTTTGCAGTAACTGGACTGTGTCCCTGGGGTCCTCCTCATGCCACTATAGCATGAAACTGTCAAGCAAGGCAAATAGTTGTTATAAATAGGGTACTTTATCCTGATAAGCGATTATTATCTTTCTTTCCCAAGTGTAAAAGGCCTAGATAATTCAAAAAGTTGCAAGTGATTTAGGCCTCTCAAGTAAGGCTCCAGTGAGTCCTGAAGGGGTCCCAACCTATTGTTGTGTTCTTACTGAACTTGATGTATTCAATCTATTATACCAGAATATCTTTTTCAGAAGTCAGCCCTGGATAAAATGATTTTACAGGCTGTTCTACCAACAGTACAGTATGCTACAGTTGAATGCACTTTCTGATAGTCTTCTAAAAACTTAAATCACTTTTGGTAAATAAAAGAAAATGACAATCGACATTTACTAGTTATACATGAGAAAAAGATTTGCTTAATTATAATTGTTTAAAAAGAAAAGCTGTAGGGGTTGTCACTTGAAGTGGATGATGTGTGTTTTCCATAGACCTACTGAATTTACATTCACTTGACTCTTCTGGAAAAAAGAAAGCACAACTAACTGCATCAAAGGTAATCAAATGCTGGCAATAATTGGCTGAACTTTTACAATAATTTTAACAAAACACATTTTTATTGATGCATGCTTAGCAATTCAATAATGTACATCAGGGGTCTTCAAACCCGTGTTTAGTGGAGTTTATATTATTAATTAAATACGTAAAATTAGATTGCAAAATGGTGCTGAAAAATGTGACTCATGAATGGTCTTCAAACTTACGACCATTGCAGTTTCCCGGTGATCGTGCAATACAATTTTGGTTGCTTGGCAACTGGCATGTATTTACAACGGTTTTCAGTATCCCAGGGTCACATGATCACCATTTGCAATCTTCCCAACTGGCTTCTGAGAAGCAAAGTCATTGGGACAAGCAAGATTCACTTCACAGTTGCAATGATTTACTTAATGGCCATGGCAAAAAAAGGCATATAATCAGGCACAATTCACATGTTTAGTGATGGAAGTTCCAATCCCTTGTTTAGTGATGAATAACCACCTTGTTTAGTGATAGAAGTTCCGGTCCCAATTGTGGTCATAAGTCAAGGACTACCTGTACATCTGGAAAACAGGTTGCAGCAGGAATAATCTGTGTATTACTCCAAAGTAAGTGTGTGTGTGCTAAATCCCCAGGAGACAGGAAGTTTGGTACCTTCAGGTTTCTGTCTTGGGAGACTTAACAATTCACTGTAAAGCATTATCTTGTACCAATTTCATGGATTTTCATTTTTGCATGTTATCATGATGCTACGATTTATTTTAATGAAATGCATTTTGGAATTGCACCTAAAATCTGGGTTTTGGCAGAATGATGGACCTATGAGTTTGATATTATTATTGTGAACTGTTTCAGAACCACTGTGGTTTAATAGTAATGTACTAATGTTAACACTTTTGTATAGAAATATAAATAAAAATGGAAGTTGTAAAGGTTTCTTTTTTACAGAAATGGAAGTACAATGGCTAATTTTTTTATGTATTTTCCATAACCAGAGGGGATGGACAGATGGTGATGTGTAGTGAAGCTTCCAAATAAAAGAAATGGGCTCTAAATATGTTTGCATTATTCACAGGAAGTCTGGCGACTTAGCAAATGTAAGCAAATGCCATTCTCTAAAAATTCTGAAGTAAAAAAAAAAATCAGTGTTATGAAGAGGCAATTTTTTATAAAGATTGCAGAGAACCTTATTTAGCTGTCTCCAAAAGTAGCTTGGAAAACAGAATCAAAACAATAGCTTTATTTGGGTGTTTTTTAATTTAAATATTAAGGAAGTGTTTAATACGGGTGTAAAACTGACAGCCAGATGCGTCACACATAGGACACTCCCACCCCAGCTCCACAAATGGGAAAAACATCACGGAATGTCATGTGACAGCAACGTGATGCAGCAAATTTGACACCCATGTGTTAAAAATCAGTGATGCATAGTATGTGAGTGTTTAATTCACCATTTCATCTTATATCTTGGAACAGATTCCCAGATTGAAACCATTGTAACATATTTTGGATTATTAGCCCACTGACTGCCCATCTTATCTGCTCTCCATTGTTAATATACAGTGTTGTTGGATCTTAAGTGTGAGGTATCAGGAGCACATCTGAAAGAATTAATTATGATAAACAAATGAGGTCCAGGGAGAAAGAGAACCCTTTTTCAGATGATGTTTACTTTCTGCTTCCCCATCCAACCAAGTGCTAGATATGCCCCATGGAGGGAACCATACAACTTGGCTCAAAATAGATGCATTAAGCCCCCTATACGATTAATATATCTTTGGATTATTTCATTTAAAAACTGGGGGGAAACAATTACCCCAAATTAGTCATTTGCTGCAATCTCAAATCATTGCAAATCACTAATCAAATTGGCATATGGTATTCCTACAGTTTTCTGGGGTCATACATTTCATGGGTTGTCTACCCCTCATTTACAAAAACATGCTGAGTTTGCAAGAAATTGATAAAGAGCAAACAAGAAATACATACTTTTTAATTTTTAAAATATATTTATCCGGTATATAAAAAAATGATTTTTATCAAAAATTCTTTTGTAGTTTTCTTATTTGGCAGGTATTTGTGGCTTTTTGCAGTTAGTAGTGGTCAAATATCAGCATTAGCTTTTGGTAATCTGTATATTAAAGATGGATATGTGAACTTTTCCCTAATGTTACTTTCATCTTTGTCCATATGACCCTTGAATACATGACAAATATTTGCCAATGCCCATTTGAACATCTATTCAGTACAGACAGTATTGAGTTCAACCCTTTTATATAATTAGAGATGTCCGAAGAACATACGTTACTGTATATCAAACTACTGATAAGTCAAATTGCTAGAATGAGACAGAATGTATGATGGTTGATAAATAAGATAAATTCTGCTTTATAATTTGTAATATTTATAACATATATATCATCTTCCCCTTTTCAATCATGTCCAATTCCTTGAGACTACCTGGACAAATCTCTCCAGTTTTCTTGGCAAGGTTTTTCAGAAGTGGTTTGCCATAATTTCCTTCCTAGGATTGACTAGCCCAAGGTCACTCAACTGTCTAGATGCCTAAGGCAGGGCTTCAACTCAGACCCCCACTTTCTAGACTGATGCCTTATCCACTGCACCAAACTTTCAATATTCTCCAAATTGAGGTACATAAATGAATTGTAACTACTTGCTGAAATAGAAGGTTATGAACTAGGTGAAAATGTCTCAAGGCACTTACCAGCATCCAACTGTTCTTTACAAGTACATTTTGTAATGTAAAAGACCTTGTTTTAAAAGTCTTTGGAGGCAAGTTAGCATTTCACAGCAAGTATAGTTCCTAGGAAGTACAAATAATATCAGGTAACAGAATTTTACCGTATCTCTCTAGAGAGTTGGGATTTCCCCAAGTTTTTTTTAATGAACATTGTGTCAAAGAAGGAGGCTAAGCAACCTCTGCGGGTAACTAAAATAGCCATATAGCAAAAAACCAAAAACCACATAATGGTTAATCGCAAAACATGAACAGTGGAAAGTAGATAAAAATGCTGCCAGGCCTTTGGAGGATTTTTCCCCCATACCTGAAGTCTTCTCACAAACTATACTGGAAACTTAGCAGAATTCAGATTGCAGTTAATCATTTAGCATTGGAGGCTGCTGTTAAAAAAGAAAGAGGTAAAAGTTCCTTTAGGTAATACAGTGCCTAAAGGAAATGTATAGATTGTGATCAATATTTCTAGATACGATTTAAAAATGTAAATAGGTGCTGTAAATTGTTGCAGATGCAGTTTTTTCTTCATATGCCCCAAATATACTGTTTTGCTGTGTATTGATAAAACTGCTAGGAATCAGATATCTAAACCCTCCATACAAATCTATTTTATCATAGATTTCATCAGCAATGAACAGGAGTGCCACATGTTATACCTGCATATAAGGTATGGTTGAAGCCAATAAAGCATAACTATAGCTATAATTTAAAAAAACCAAAGTGTGACCCTCAGGGCAATGTGGCAATTGGAAAAAGTGAGTCAACATAATTTTGACACCAAAATCTGTTGATTCAAGAATGATTGTAAAAATACCCTATTTCTCTGAAAATAAGTCCTCCCCTGAAAATAAGCCCTCCCAGGAAATATTGCCAGACAACAGCAGCATGAGGTGACCCCATTCGCTGTCTCCTGCACCACAAAAATAATAAGACCTCCCGAAAATAAGGCAAAGTGCTTATTTTGGGAATCAAAAGAAAATAAGACCCTGGTACTAGTTTTTATTTCATTTCTGGTATCGCGCTAATGAAATGGAGAAGTACAACACCCACTATAGTTGTCAATAACTAGCAGAATAAAATCCACTGGACTCTTTTACTTTATTATGCTAATGAATTTTAAATAGTTTACAATAGATTTAAATAATGCTATAATCAAGAAAGTGAAACTTAAATCACTACAAATTTGGATTGCTTTCAAAAAAACCAATGTATCCATTTCAACAAATGTGAATATTTTGCTTTATTGTACAGTCCTTCAGCAAGCCGAGCAAAATCCATGTCAAAGGCCTGTGACAATAATAAATATTAAATGCTACTACATTGTACTTTACAGTGGACAGAGTCAGTTTGGCACATTATTTCATTGATAACTTTAGCTTCATTAATGCATAAATTATAATTTGTCATTATTGCTAGAGACTAGAATCTGTCATTCTAGTTCTTTTCTTTGTATATTATGAATTGACTTTGTATCACTTAGTTTCAAAAATTGAAGAAACAACTGAACATAAAATAAGGTATATCAACCATCTATCATTCCATTGATTTAACAAAAGATTAAGTAGATTATACTTCAAATATTGGTTGTGATGCAGGCAGCAGGAAACATTTAACTGTGCCGTTGACTCTAGTGCAATAAGCTTAATTAAATATTTGACTGTCCCTCTGAAATTAGGTGGACTCAGAACTACTGAAGTATCATCAGTGGCTGTGATTTGTGTTTTAATTTGTGTTCTTCCCTCAATTGCAAAGGAAATAGCATAAAAATTACATAAATAAATACATGTTCCTTTTTTGCTTAAATAGTACAACTTACATAATACAATTACAGTTTAGAAAATAGCAAATAAGATTATGGAAACATACTAGTAGTGCTCTGCTTTTATATCTAAATTCACGCAATAAATATAGGGCAAATGATATGAGCTTAGGAAATTTCATTACACCCAGTCATTTAACAAGTTAGTTTATCATATCCATTTACTGATAACTTTTTTTGACTTCAGAGAATTTTCTCTTTAGACTTTAGTTTGATAATTGAGAGAAAAATATAACCTAGTGAACTTTTCCTTCATAATGAGAAGACATGCAGGTAGATTTCACTTAATACCTGCCTCATGCAGCAGCCATTCAAAGTTAGAAATACGAAAGAAAAAAAAATCATTCTTCACATTTATGGCCAGTATAGCATCCCACGGTTAAGTGATCACCATCCCATGCTTTGTGACAAGCAGTTATTAGAGAAGGAGGAAGTCAAGTCATAATTTGCAGTCATGTGATTCTTTGCTTAGCAACCATGCTGCTTCAGTTAACAACTAAAGGGGAAGTAAGGTCATAAGACCATCAGTCATCTGAGTTTTCATTTAGTAACTGTAGCACTTAGCAACCAGACTGCCAGTCCCAATTATGGTCACTAAACTAGATCTCCCTTTAGTATCATAATGATGCTTATTTCAAAAGATGGATTCTAATGTTTATTAATTCAAACCAGATGGATCATGTAACATTTGAGTGCAATGTTGCTTGGCAGATATAGAAGTTTATTACCAATTATCAGTGAAGTCAGTGCAAATGACATATATTTCTCTGTTAGTATGGATACCACAAACAACAAAATTTCAAAGCTTACTGAAGCAAACGAAAGGGTTTTGCTGTTCTCCATGCTTTCCTCACCAGATACAGGCTCCGAAGGTGCGAAAGTTTGGTAAAACAACCTAAGCCTTTCCATAAAGCAAAGCATTCTTGAATAAAATTGCATTGAGAAATTCAAAATTGAATAATTTATTAGGACCTTAAATGCTGAAGTAGCCTGAAAGATTATATATCACAACCATCTATAGGAAAGGTAATTGGTAAGAACTATCTTCAAGCCTGCTCAGATCAGAAGACATTAATTGGTAAATATAAACTGTTGCTTGAAAATATTGAGTGTTATCTAGACTAATAAGTTTTACAGGTAATTTCTTTTAAATAAGTCATCCATTCAATACCCATTCCGGTGGGAGGAAAGCAACCAAGTCACTTTGCTAAGTCAATATTTGTAGAGTGTTAATATTGATCTTTTCCCATTTGTTTTCCCTTTCCTGATTCAACCTATACTAGTTTTCTTTCAACAGAAAATAATAGCTAGAGAAATAAAAAACATTAGTTGGAAACTGTTAAAATGCATTAAAAATGTGCACCTTGAGACCACTGTGTAAGGGAGAGAGAATGGTTATGATCACGTAATGTAACTGCTGCTAGAAGACTGAACTGATTGTTCTCTGGAGTTACATTTTTGTTTCAAATAACAACTCTCTATTTGTTATTGAACTCTGAAGTCCTTTATATCTTGAACATTGCAAGGCAGTGACATTTGTTCTATATTAAAATTTTAAAGCATCCTCTCTGAGGATATTTTTTCTCTGTGTTTAGGTATTTGAACCCCCACACAATTTAGCCTGTAATTCCAGTATGTTCAAAGATGATATATTGTGTGTGAAAATATAGAGTTTTGAACCACTGATAACAGGTTCTATTTCAAGAGCCTAATAAAGAAATAATGAGAACTAGCTTTCCAATCTCTTGCAGGTAAACTATCAGGCTGGTAGCTATAGCAAATTTGTTTGGTTTGTTCAATTTAGGCTGTATTTCTAAGTAATAAGTAGACTCTCAGACGATATGTAAGGAGATAGAATTCATTTATTTATATAGCTTGAATGCTGCCCATTTCTATAGGCTAGACAACCCGTATAAACATACAAAGTTCTCCAAGGAACTCCTTACATATTGGATCATAAAAAATACAAAACAAGCCCCAACAAATACAAATACCCCATACCAATAAAATCACCTCTCTGTCTAAGAATATCTTACTTCTCTGCAAGACAGAACAGTTATGGTACGAGTTTGATAATAAATCATATGCAATGGTGGGTTTCAAATTTTTTTAGAACCTCTTCTGTAGGTGTGGCCTGCTTTGTGGGAGTGGTTTGTCAGCCCATGTGATTGGATGGGAGTGGCTTGCCAACCATGTGATTAGGTGGGAGTGGCTTGCTGACCATGTGACCCAGTGGGAGTGGCTTGGCAGTCATGTGACTGGGTGGGCATGGGCAACTTGTAAAATGTAATGAAACTCACTTAACAATGCTCTTGCTTAGCAACCAAAATGTTGGCTCAGAAAATGGCATTTGAAGCACGCAAGTCTTAAAGCTGCCAAGTTACAAGACCCTTGCACCCCTAACTCTTTAGAAAATCCCCCCAGGGTTGTTCAAACTTGACAGCTTTAAGACTTGTGGACTTCAAATCCCAGAATTCCTCCTCTCACTCTTCATCTTGATGATG
>JAPKID020007361.1:0-10297 GCA_026931265.2 Tropidonophis doriae | reverse complement strand
TTTCTTTCTTTCTTTCTTTCTTTCTTTCTTTTTCTTTCTTTCTTTCTTTCTCTCTTTATTTCTTTCTCTCTCTCTCTTTCTTTCTCTCTTTCTTTCCCTCTTTCTCTCTCTCTCTTTCTTTCTCTCTCTCTGTCTCTCTCTCCTTCGTCCACCCATCTCTGTCACTCTATGTGTGTGTGTCTGTCTCTCCCATCCACTCACTTAATCGCTAATTCTGTGTCTCTGTCTATCTGTCTCTCCCTCCCTCCCTCTCTGTCTGTCTGTCACTGTCTTTCATTCCCTCCCTCCCTCTCTCTCTCTGTGTCTGTGCCTCTCTCTGTCTGTCGTAGACAGTTCTTGCAATCTAATGTGTCTGATTAATTTTCTTTAACTTTACGTGTTATTTTCAAATGGCTAGCCGTGCTTTGAAGCAAATAGTTGATTTACTATGACTGCTAATTTTATTCTAGGTTCTCCCTCACTCCTGCCCCCCCTCTTTCCCCATCCATCCATCCATCCATCCATCCATCCATCCATCCATCCATCCATCCATCCATCGTTAGAAACCACATCTCCCTCATAGAATGGTGTTGTAGTGGTCATTATTTTAGAAATAAGGTGTTGCGGTATTAGAAATAATGATGATGGATTAGTGTAAGTCTTAAGTTTAAATACAGTGTATTTCAAAAAGATAGAAAAATCTGACCATTGCAAAAATGAAGACTGGCAGAAACAGGTTATGTTGCTCAGAAGAGGGGTCCAAATTGTCCCTTATGCAGGTCAGGCAAGGGGGAAAAAAACACAGTTTACAGAGACACAGACAGAGTAGAGAGGAAAAAAGGAAAATGGTATCCAAAAAAGAAATTAACCGAAAATAAAGAGCGAAATAGTAGGAAGCAAAAAAGAAAAATCCTGGGGAGGGTCATCCAAACAATCTATAAAAAAATGATAGAAAAGACTCAGAAGAAAAGATATAATACATGTAAAAAGAAGAAAAAGGAACAGGAAATGAATAAAATGAAAAATGTTAATCATGGCAATGGTATGTAGCTAATTAAGATGTGAGTGAAGTATACTAATATTATTAATCATACAAATTAATTAAGTAAAATGTTTATTATATAAAAAACTAAATTTGAAGATACATGTTACTTATAGAAAATAGATGGAAATGAATTGATAAATTTGTTTTATTTCTAAAGGGATTAAAAATGGCATTGTTTATGTGTATAATAAAAATTAAAAGTTGGAAAATATGGGAAGAAAATAATATGGCTAAAATTGGAAATGGAATTTTAAAGGGGGAAAAACTGGACATCACAGTTTATAAAAGAATTTTAATTATGTAACAAAAAATTTTAAAAAAAATGTTTAGAAAAAGAAACATAGTTATTTTATAGCTCTCCAAAATTTCTTCAATAAATGTTACATATTCTCACACTGTGAATTGCCATGGGGGGTATAATTTTTCCGGTCATGCTTGAATTGATGCAGCCTAGAAGTTGCTAACAATCAGTATTTATATTGAAAGACTCCTCACTGTTCAAAAAATAAAAATAAACCAGAACCTTAAAAAAAAGATTTAATAGAGGGTCTGTTGCCAGTACCTAGTAAGGATGGATGCTTGAACATGGAGCAGGAGGTGGCCTGATGCAGTGGATGTGGCTTGCTTTAATATGATAAAAAGAAGGATTGGAAGGCTGAGCGTGAGGTGGGATGTTGCAGAGAAAATGAGTTCATGACAGAAGGTTAAACATTTGTATGATATTTTGTGTGAAACAAATGAGTAAAACGAATAGCACTTGTGCCTTTTGGATACAGTGCAGAAAAAAACAGAGTTCTTGATTAGAGGCGTCGTGATTCCTAATTAGATAAAATAATACATTTCATCTCTGCTGTATAATGAGATTCTTGACTAAATTTCTTTGATTTTAGTTTTACCCACTTGTCCTTTTGTAAAAATATTTGCTGTGGCTAGCTAGCCTTACCTATCTGTGCTCTTTTTGTTGGCACAAAAATAAATACAATTCCAATATGTTGATAGTCCTCAAAAGGTTGGAGCAGTTTCTCAAAACATTTTATGAGTAATAAGATATCTCAGGATATTATATCATAGAGGTGGGAGCGTGCTTTATATGGCTATTACATATGGTCAATGACGATCACATTTGTTCATGCTTACTCTGTACTTTTTTGCTTGAAGCTTAAGAGCAAATTGTGGTATGGAATTTGGGATAAGTAGCATGTCTTATATCATCACCGCCACAGGCCCTTTTAGATTGCTATGATCAGTAAAGATAGCTCATTTTCTTGTTTCATTAAGTAGTTACTTGATGACTTCCTGCAGTACAGGAATTCTAAAGCTAAGGGATTTTATTAAATGGGAGGATGGAGGGCACCTACCTTGTCTTCCCAGTCTTTGGCATCTTGGAAGAGAGAGATCTGCTATTTCAGTTGAACCTATAATTAGGGATAATAATAGGTTATTGAGTTTTATTTCACCAACTATCTTCACCAACTTGATGGCAACAAATTCTCAGCCAGGCTGGCTTTGCTTAATGCTATGTTCTTTGAAGGTTGCTGTCTTCAATACAGTCTAGATCAGGTCTAGATTCTCGGTGTCATGGTGGTGTCACATGACATTTTGGGATTTCGCCCCGCGTTTCACTAAACCGGATGTGGGCATGGTCAATGTGTGACGCAACTAGTCTGTGGGCCAGGAGTTTGACAGCCCTGGTCTAGATGAATCTCATGGAAGCTGCAAATACATGAATTATGTGTGTATGGCAAAGGCTGAAGCCACTGAAATATGATAGAACATGGTTGAAACAGTTAACCATCTAAAGCCACGCTACCTCAGTTTAAATACTCCTATGTGCACATGTTTGTGTGCACTGTTGCTATCTCGATAGAACCTTAATACAACACTGCTTCTTTCACCCGGTACTTAACACTAATATAATTGAAATCAGACAGGGCATTTGGAAAGTTTAGAGGATTATAAGCCTTAGTCTTAGTTACATTAAAATAGGCTTTTATTTTAAGTTAATTGCATGTATGCCAACATCCAGCCCACTCTACTTCAGGCCAAAAAGATCAATTCTCATCTCACTGAAAAATAGTATCTGATTCATACATTTTGTTTTCCACTCTGGAATTCAGTGGATCTAAGAAAGGAACCTATCTGCATCTACAATACAGATGCAAGCAAAATTTAGGCACCCGTGATCAAATTATATGTAGTAATGAGTCCCCAAGGGAATAGAAGCCTACACCACTTCTACATGGTAACAAAGTTAAACTTCTATTTATGTATTTGTTTACAGATTCATAATGAAAGAATAGTGATTATAGCAGGCACCTAAATTTGGACACATGCTCAATCAGTTCTTTATAAGAAGTGTAGTCAGCTAATTATCTTACTGTTCTTGCTTTTGAATTTTGTTTTTCTACTTTCCTTGAAGAATTCTTCTAATTCAGAAATATTCTTTGGTTTCCTTGCATGTTTGAGGTCTCTTTACAATTAACAGCAGTATTCAAATCTATTCCAACCTTTATCTTTCTTTTCAGTATTTCATGGTAGATTTGGAAGCATGTTTCCAATTTTTTTCTTTCTAAAATATGCAGTCTTTCTTCAGCTTCATTTTTAGGAGCACAAGCTTCCAGAATATGATATTTAATTGGATCCATTCTATCTTCCACCATACTGTCCCAAAGCATATTAGATGGCAAAATGTTCTATTGTTGAAATGCTTCATCTTTTTCTATCCATAGGTTACCTGCGTTATTATTGCTGAACAATTCAGTTCAGCAACTCTTTTTCTAAAGCATTTCAGGCTTGTCAGGGTTTTTTTCTGTTTTGTTGCATATTTTAGATCATTATTTTTGTGGTGAGGTTGAATAAAAAAAAATTCTTGTCTCATGCAGATCGTTGTTTTGTAAGCAACATTAAACCGTGGGGCTGTAAACAAGTAGTCCACTGCCAGCTAAACTTTTTAGCAGGTTATTTTAAAGGCACCCAGTGCTAGAGGCAACTGTTGGAAGAAATGTCCATCTGGGTTCAGTTCCAAGTCGGAAGAAAGACACTGGCCACATGGTGACTGCTTGGAAAGATGGTTTAATGGGGGACAGGACCACATGGATTGAGGCCCTGGGAGAAAAGAGCACATGGGTGAAAGAGGGAGATAAATGTATACCCTCTCTTGAGGCCGCCTTGGAGCTTCCTGTTCCTGCGAAAGAAATGTATTCTAATTGGTTGTCAGACTCCCATGGGGCCATGCAGGGGTAACTTTGTAGTGTCTTGAGTCCCAGGTTTGGTTGAATCTTGCTGGGTGATGTAATCTCCCCAAGTGCTATGTGGTGAGTTCTGTTGCGAGATGGGTAGAGGGCTAATCCTACCATGTCCTCAGGGCCTTTTGTGTTGTAGATAAAGTGGCCCGCATTTTTCTTGTAGATAGGTTGGCACCAAAATATCTGCTGAAGGGGCAGGGAGCTGAAGCTCTTGAGTTTGTCTTTAGAAACATGTTTCTCCTTTAGGAAAATATATATTCTTCCTTTTTAATATTTCCTAGAATATTTCATTTTCCTAGGAGAGGGATGGGTGTTAACTTCCTACACAGCAAAGTAACTCCATAAAATTATAGAGCATCTTCCATGTTTCTTAGTAAGGCTAGAATTCTTTTCTTTAAAAACATTATTTTTTCGGTGAACATAGTTCTTCTTTGATGTATGAACAAGCTTTAATTTTATTTCATATGTTCAAAGGAGGACTGTGGCTTGACAACATGCACTTTTAGCAAATTCCAGTCTGACTTTTTTGTGTCTTTGTGTTTTTCAGAAGTGGGTTTTTCTTGAGTCTTCTACTGGGGTGGGGTGTGTGTGTGTGTGCACTTTCAGTTGGATAGCAACAGATGGTGATTTGATATTGGTGTGCCTTGATCTCAGCCAGCATCGTTTTTGAAGTTTTCCTTAGTTCCTCCTCTACCATTTGAACTATCCTTTTCAGTTTCAGGGAGGTTGGCTATGTTCCCATGGACCTTAACTTTCTTGATAATACTAGCAGCCACACGCAATGGGCATGAAACTCTTCGAAGATGATTTTGTAGCCTTTACCATGCTTTGCTATCCCTTTTATTTTCTGCTTTTCTTTTTCTAGTCCATGTTCGTTGCACACAGTGACCTAAAACACCTGAGTACTTTTCTCCATTCACATAGGCTCAGTGACTGATTATGTGATTGAAGACACTCGTGATGCTAATTAAAGCAAATAGTCTACCGGAGGGATCACTAAAATCCAATAATGTATTTTAACTTCTAAGAGGTACCCATAATTACTGTATGTCCACACCATTTTCATGTTTTATTATTTACAAGACTTTGTTAAATCATACATCAAACGCAAAGTGCCTGCTCTGTGGATTATGAATAACAAAAGGTGGATGCCAGTTACTTGTCTCAGTTTCACAGCAAATTGGAATGCTTTTGGGGGGAGGGGGGAAGTAGAGGGGTATCCATATTTTTGACTGTGTCAGTAATTTCCATTTTTAATAAGTTGAAATTGCTAGCTGAAAGCATTTAGGGTTTTTTAATAACACCCCCCCTAAAAGAGTGAATGATTGTTCTTTTTAAATTGTCAGACAGCTGTTTAGAGAAGCCTGCAGTTGCTCAAGTAGATGGAGAGTTTAGAAAGGTCAGAGTATTTGTTCACTTGTGAAGTTGTCATTGCCAGGCTAATGGTACCCTAGGCCTAATAAATCAATCAACTTCTGGAGTCTTATTAACAACTCTACAGTACAATGAAAAAAAGTATCACTGAATCAACTAGAATGATGCTCTAATTAATATTCCGATGTTCTTTTTTGAATCTGTGAACAACAGCATATAAGTTGTGGATAGTTGGAGAAAGATGTTATCATTAACTCTGTAGATGCTAGGAATTGTGTTGCCTTCTTCTTACATAGATTTGTGCAGTTTGGCCAGACATGCCTAAATTTTTGCACAACTATATATAGCTATGGCAGAAAAAGAATTGGCTTACAATGTTAAAAACTGTTCTGAATATATCAACTACAGCCTGTTTTAGCATAAACAATGTTAGAAATTTATTAGCCAGAGAACTGCCGTGCTTCTTGCCTGTTTTTCTTTGCATGTCAAGAGCCATCCACTCCTTTGCTTTTACAGACAGCCTCAGTAGCCTGATTAATGGCACCCTGCATTCTTTTCTCTTCATCTTGCTACATTTAAGAACCCCATTAAAAGATTATTCTCCTTCGTCTTAATGGGAAGAACAGCATAGCCCTTGGCATGTAAGGTCACTAAGATCCAATTCATGTGTTGCTATTTTAGGGTACTGGCGATGTTTAAAAAAAAAAATCAAAGCCTAAGTCATAGCAGGAAGCAACCACATCCGATATCTGGATTGCATCCTTAATTCCTGTGCCAGTGGGCCAGCATTTTAATGATGGTAGTTGGCTTATGCATGCATATGCTATTGCTGCAAATAGAAGGGTCAACTGTGTCAAAATAATTTGGGAGCGGAAGGAGCCGCATACCAATTGGACAATGTAAAAATCCCTCTACTAGCTCTAGATACAAATGGAAGAGGTTGCTTTTGCTCACAATCAAATAATTTATTCTATTAATTTAAAAAAAGGCTCTTAGGCAAATATTTCCTCCTGCATAGGGCAATTTGTCTCTTTCAGGAACTTCCTTTTAATACATTTCCTTCGTAGCATGTACAACAAATTCTGTCCTCATTTATACTTGGTTGATATAAAACAAAATAAAATAATAACATAAATCTTGAAATCTGTGAACAGGAGAAAATAGGTAGCTTCTAATTTTACAGAGGAAAGTACTCACATCATATACTTGAGGAAAGTGCAGAATAGTGGGATATATGATGTCTAAGGAGACTAGAAGTTGACAAATGAAAGCAAAGAAGTTTATATGAGCGTTAACCAAGGCATTATAGATAAAGGTAAAGGTTTCCCCTATCCAGCTGATTCTGACTTTAGGAGGTAGTGCTTATCTCTGTTTCTTAGCTGAGGCAGCCAGAATGGCCTGAAAACATTTCTGTGCTCATGTGGCCAGCATTACTGCATGCCAAGTGGCACATAATGCTATTACCTGCCTACCAAAGTGGTACCTATTTATCTACTTGCATTTGCATGCTTTCGAACTGCTAGGTTGGCAGGAGCTGGGGCAAGAACAGAAGCTCACCATGTACGATGGCATTCAGGTCTCAAGTTCAGCATCTTTAACCACTGAAACATTGCACCCCCTTCAGGCATTATAAATAGGTTTAGATGACTCCCGTGACTTGCAATACCTTGGAAGAGACACCTTATTTGGGGGATCCAAGAAAAGGTTTAAAAAGTATTATACAATACAATTAAATAAATATTAAATAAATAAATAAATAAATAAATAAATAAATCTAAATATTAACTAAATAGAGATTATCTCTGGGTGTGGCCATATCAAGGTTGCTTATTTATAGAGCCATAAACCATAGCAAAGATGCATAACTAAATATGCCAGTTGTCCTAGCCAGCCACAAGTCTGTCAATGTCTTGCATGCAGTGTTCAGCTTGCTTATTATTTCTTTGGTGGCAAGAAAGAAATATTGTTGAATATTTTAAACTGATAATTAAATTGCTGCATCCACTCACTTATTTAGGATAATTCATAGAACATATTCATATGTGTGTGTGCGTGCATATGTATTTAAAAAACTCTACTGGAATATTTAAATTGACAGTTTTCAAACATGACATTTAGTTAGATCTCCCCCTTCTTTTGGGCAGATTTTTCCTATTAAAAGAGAGAAGGTACAAAGCAATGAAAAACAATAATGGAAAGAGAGAGAGAAGAAAAGAAAACAAAGACTGACTGTTGAGATTGACTATTCCTTATCAAACAGTGATTTAACAAATCTTTCTACCAGATCTGGAGTATAGCAGTTTCTTGCTAGTAGCGTAAAACTAACTATTTTCTGACATCTAATGGTCACTCATGATTTTAGAGCTAACAGGTATGCTTCCTGTTATTCAATTTCTGTCTTGGTTTCTTCCACAGCCACCTTCTGGACAGGAAGAGAGCTCCACCAGTGGAAGTGCCCAAGCAACTGTACAGCCTCCCAAGGGCCAAAGCTTTGTGCAAAATCACTTCCAGGCCCAGTACAGGTAAGAAACTAAGACAGAATTTCCCATATTACTACTAAAGATCCAACACATATTTGTTTGCTCATCTAAAAGTCACCCCTAAAATAGATTCTAATAGACAGAGCCAAAAATTTTACCTGGCACAAATTCCATCTTAATTGGTGACAATTAGGTAGAATCAGCTCATAAAGAAGGAGAAGAAGAGAGGAGGAGTGGGGGAGAGGGAGGGGAAGAATAAAAGAGGAAGGAGAGGAGGAAAGAAGAAGATAGAGAAAGGAAGAAAGAAGGAAAGGAGTAGGGCTGTTGCAAAATAAAATGGAGATGCGGGTGGCAAGAAAATGATCCCAATTGTGTTTTTTATATTTTTAAGCAGATTGTGATAAATGTTAGAGGTCATTAGATAAATGTTAGTAGTATCTACAAGAATGTATATTTGAGAATGTATATGGAAAGAAAAAAATTAAACTTTTTTTTTAAAGTAGAATTAGCTCATGCCTAGGAATAGACAGAGGGCTTGAGGAACTAAAGGTTGACCTCCTGCAGCAGAATGAGGGTTGTCAGTCTTGCAGGCAGAGAAGAGAGGACAGTCCACTTGTTTAGTCCCTAAAATTTATCAGCTTGACTCCACTAGGTGCCATTGTCAGGACTGTGATGATGCTGCTGCTTCACCTTTCTAAGCAAGATTCCTACCAAGACCTGGTAGGGGCTGAAGAGACTCTCAGTTCTAAAAAAAAATGCAACTAGATTGATTAAATAGTAGTCCTGTGTAAATTGTAGGAAGATGCTTTAGAAAAGTAAAAAAAACCCACAATAATTCAGTTTGGAGGCGTTGCCGATGATTCTTCTATCAGCTGGCATTGCTGTGAAATCTAACCTTATGCCTTCAGTGTAACAATGGAATGCTGCATTCCCAAGATAAGTTAGTTTTTGGACAAGCGACACTAAATTAATCTCAATGTAGTTTTACTGTCTTCATTTGCTCTTTCTCAGCTGGCAAAAAATGAGAACGGAACTGGAGTCTTAGCGTGTGGCTTGGATCATTTTGTAAAAGATCAGCATTCTTGTCCCTGATTATGTTTTTACTACACTTTTCAGAACACTTATAGTTAGGATTCTGGGATATAAGATTTCAGAACATCTGGAAGACATTAAGTTGAGTACTACCTGTTGGGGAAATGGTTCCATGTTTCTTTCATGACTTACCTGAGTGAGAGAGAGAAGGGCCTGTGATAGGAAATACAGAATGAATAGCACGTGATTCAGTTCTGCCTTGTACTGACCTAGGCTTCCCCAAAAAGTACGAAGCAGATTCCTGGTCCTGTTAAAACCCCTTTTATTAAATGAATGTGAATTCCTCTCATTCACATTCAGCAAAAGCCTGGTAAACAGTCTTTCAAAGGTGAATTTATGACCACAAACCTTATCTAGCTTGGAAAGCTGCCACGTAAATATTTTCCAAATGCAGGGCTCTGCAAGGAAACACTTGGCACAGAGTCTCTGAGATTCATAGACAGATCTTTACACTCCTGAAATGAATGAACGAAGAATGAATGAATGAATGGTTTCCTGCAAAAGTCCACTCCCCCTTTGCTTCTCTTTTATTTCCTATGGGAGGGGCCATTCACTGTCCACCCGTGACTTTACTCCCAAGTCGACCCCGATTTCTTAGCTATTCTTTTCTTCTGGCAGCTGTGCACAGGCGCACACTAGGAATAGGCTTCAGCTGTTCCTCTGCCTCATTGCTGTCCAGCTCCGAAGGCAGCTGAGAACTGCCAGACTGCCATGGCCCCATCTCTGCCTCCAATGCAGCCTCGTCCAAGCCTTCCTCAGCCTCTAGGACTAGCCCATGATCCTCCCCAACCTCATTGTCTGACTCTACTGTCAGCCCTGCTGGCAGGCCACAACCTGGCTCACTTTGTGTAGTCAAAGCATTAACATCTTCCACCGTGCTCTCAAAACCCTTTTTTCCCAACAAGCTGGGCTGGCATAAAAATGATTTTAAAATTACAAATTTTTATTAATTTTAATCAGGGTTGGTTGGATTTTTTCATTTTTAAGCCAAATTGTTTAATATGCCTTTTAAAAACCTTTTTAACTTTTATATATTTGTTTTACTCTGGTTGTACACCGCCCTGAGTCCTTCGGGAGTAGGG